>APFE030859853.1:108247-138116 GCA_000404065.3 Pinus taeda | reverse complement strand
GGAAAATTTTGGTTTTGGACCCTATGTTAGGTTGGGCAGACCCACCTATGGTTTTGTGCATGATTTTCGCACATGTTTTTTGGACACGATGGTTTTCGGTCCATGGTATTGGATGTGATGGTTTTTTGGTCCATGGTATTGTACGTGATGGTTTTCAGTCCATGGTATTGGATGCTTCGGCATGTATAAATATGTATTGTAACATTGAAAGGAGTATAATGAAAAATCAAGCTGGTAGTCCCGGTTTTGGGATCCAGGGGAAAATCTCTGTGCATATGTGTTTTTTATGTGTTATGCTCTGGCATTGTTTATTTTTCTGTGATTTAGAATTCATATGGATGTCTAATTGAGACTTCAAATCAAGGAGATACCCTGAATTTTGGAAGGTCAAAAACTGTCAAGAGGACCCCACTAGATCTTATCCATCGACATTGGACACATTAAACAAGTGGTGTCAAGTGGAGACCATATGAGTTGTTTTGATGTGAAGTGTACTAGGGGTGGGCCCATTGAGCCTTCATGCCATCAATTTACAATTGAGATCACATGGGAAGGAGAATATGAGGGTGCCCTAATCTAGTGTGACGTGGGTCTGGGGGATCCACTACAATTGGTGACTTCAACCTTCAACGATAATAGCAACAATACTAATTCATTGCATAGAGTAAATCTAACATGTCATAATATTGTGTAGATGGAACCTACGATGATGGCATGGAAGTGAAACCTAGGCTAGATTAACACCACATGGGTGCCACATGATGCCCTTTTGATGACAGGGCCTCTTTTAATAAGCCACACTTCTACTAAGCATAGCTTTATATTTACAACTTAGATCAAGCTCAAAATTATATTCTTGGAAATATATCGATGAGCTAAATCTAATGGTGGTATCAAAATTAAGTTCCACAAACTTTCAAAATTGAGGTTTTTGTAACCCCATATTCATAACAAGACTTAGATATTGGATCAAATATAACAGGTAACACCTACCATATCTTGGGATAGAAAATGGGGGTGGAAGGTGGTTATAGAATTTTATCAAACCCTAGGTTCAACAATAGACCTAGAGAGACTCACATACATTTTAGAAAGTTTAATATGATAATTTAATTACAAAATGCTAATATTTCTTCTAGTTTCCTAGAATATATGATTGACATGTGTTGTGACTATGTGAAAAACATCAGATTAGCATATTTATTGAAAACATGTCAAGATTATGAATTAATATGTTTTTACTTGATCATATGACATGTGTGTGTGTGACAGCACATAAGAAGACAAAAAATATATTAGAGAAGAAAGGAATGAGCAAAAGTATGGTATAATACAACATGGTAATGAGCCACCCTAATCAAGAAGAGAACATAGTTGGAAAGAGATCATAAAAAATTCCTCTAATTTAATGGATAACCTTAGGAGCTTGTGCTTTGAATTAAGGAGCTGCAAAGAAAACAAAAAAAGAAAAATTTAGAGTCCAAGAAAGGTAAGTACAAGTGAATGTAGTGATTTTTCAGAGCTTCTCAAATCTACACATGATCTTGGTGCTAGTTCTCTAGACAAGCATACGTCCATGTTAGGTCCAACTGAGATCGAAAATATTGGGAAGGAAACTAATAGCACGGAAGGAAACAAGTCAAAGAAGAAGAACATATAAGAAAGTGAAGATATAGTGAGAAGAGAGGCTCCACTTAACGCATTAGAAAGAGAGGAAAGAAACCATGATTAGATGTCTAGTTCTATGACAAGAAGATACCACTGAAAAAGGAGGAGGGAGATGAGCCTAATGTTTAAGGAATTCAAGAGGGAAAATCCTCCTACCTTTAATGGAGATATCAGTAAGAATGAAGAAGAAAAATCCTAGTTGTTGGAGTTGATGAAATACCTCAAATTGCATGACTATTCTAAAAACATGAAGGCCAGGGAATCCATTTTCAACTTGAAGGGAAAAGCTAACATATGGTGGGAATATTTGAAAAATTTGAAAGGAATTAGAGAGAAGTAACTAATATAGAGAGTATTTGAGAAATATTTTTGGTAGGATTACTTTTCTAAAATGTAATATGATATAAAATAAGAGAATTTCATGAACATAAAATGTGACTTCTCACCTTGAAATCCTACATCAATAGATTCTTGGAGTTGTCAAGATATGTTCCCTACATTAGGTTTGAGAAGGTGAAAATCCATAGTTACCTCAATGTGTTACCCCAGTCATACCAAGACAGGATTGAAATTTATGAGTCAATAATGTTGGAGGACACCATTGAAAAGGTCAAGTATTTCTACAATTGGTCCAAGCACAAGGATGAGTTTTGATCAAATTGCAAGAGGAAGGAAAAACCAGTTTTAGGGGGAAAGGACCAAAATTCTTAGGACACAAGAAAATAGGAAAAAGGGTCAAGTTAACTACATTGCTAAAGGTGAATTTTAATGAAATTTCCCTATTTCCAATAGAGATTGATTTCTAAAATCAATAAGAGAAGACGTAGAGGAACCTGGGATAATTCCATTATAGTGTTGGGAATGTGGAGAGAGCTACACAGTAAATAAATTTAACAAAATAACACCAAGAGCTTGTACAATTTCCAAGAAGCAACAAGGATGAATAATGTGGCTTAGAGCATAACCCAAATTTGCATGGCATTAGATAACCAGAAAGCATATCATCAAGCCTCGATGATCGAAATGGAAGGTATGGACGCCGAATAGCTTTTTTCAATTTCAATTGGTGTTGGTTATAATTTAATTTATATTATCCCAAAAGTTGCAGAGACATGTTCCTTGCAATGGAAGCTTTTTGCAAAATCATGGCTGGTCTAACTGGCCATGGAAGTCAAGAAGAGGGTGATCCATTTGGTGGAATCATGCCCCTTGTAGCTAGGTGGCATGCCCACAAAAAATTCCCACAATCTATTGTTGTTGGGATTGTATGATGTTTTAATGGGTATAGACTAACTAGCATCCCACAAGAGCAAGGTGGATTTCTAAAATAAGTCATCAGAGTGCCTTATGGATGAAGGTGAGGGAAGAATACTACAAGGGGTAAGAAAGCTTGTCTTAGTTAGCCATATTTCAACACTAAAAGTGAAGAAATGAAGTTGGAAGGGATATGCCCTATTTATGATCCATGTAACCAATACAAAAGAAATCAATGAAACCATAATTAAATATCAACCTATCTTGATGCAATACAATGATGTGTTCCCAAAAGAAGTGTTGGTATTGCCTCCCAAGAGAGAAATCAAATTCTTCATTGAGTTGATTTCCAATTTGGTGCTAGTTTGCAAGGCCCAATATTTTATGAGCATGCCATAATTGGTAGAACTAAAGTTATATCTAAAATAAGTATTGTATAAAGGGTATACCAGGCCCAACATGTCACCCTGGGGAAGCCCTAATATAGTTTGTGAAGAAAAAAGATGACAGACTATGGTTGTGCATTGACTATCAGAAGTTGGATGATATCCTAATTTACTAAAAAAATAAAGAAGAACATGAAGAGCAATTGAAGGCAATATTGCATTTGCTAAAATACAACATGTTGTACATAAAACTCAACAAATGTGGATTTTTCCAATCACAAGTTCAATATTTGGGACATGCCATCTCAAAGGAAGGAGTGGTTGTGGATCGGGAAAAGATCAAGTCCATAATGGATTGGCCTATTCCCTGAAATAATATAGATTTTATATCAATAATGGGATTTCCCAAATATTACCAATAACTCATTCAATATTTTTCAATCATTGGACACCCAATCACTACTTTAGAAAATAAAAGGGTCAAAATCCAATAGAGATAAAAGTGTGTAGCTAGTTTTGAGCATTTTAAGCAATTTCTCAGACATGCACCTATTTTGAAAATAATAGACCTAGAGAAATATTTCTTGGTTTGCATGGATTCTTAGAAGGAAGGATTAGGCATATTCCTAATGCAAGAGGGACATGCAATTTTATATTAGTTGAGGTAATTAAATGAGCATGAGAGGAACTATTCCACTCATGAATTGGAACTAGCAACAATTCTGCATGCACTAAAAATGTGGAGGAGATACTTTCTTAAGAGAATATTTGTGTCGATGTTAGATCATGGAGGGTTGAGATATTTGTTCTATCAACCCAAATTAAATGCTAGAAAATCCATATGGTTTCCCTAGTTAGTGGATTTTATTTTGAGATGAAGCACATTAAAGGAAAGGAAAATTGAGTAGTAGATGCATTTAATAGAAGTCTACAGGTTGCTCACTTGGAATCCATGAGAACTTGTGAAATGAATATCAATGAAATTATTAAAGAGGAATTACAACATTATTATAATTTTCATCATGTGATGGAATGCTTACGATAGGAACCAGAGGGGGAAATGATCAAGAATTGCAAGCTCGTTGATGTGTTATGTTGATGTTCAAATATAGATGGCGTGTACCTTGTGTGGTTGACATGAAGAAGCTCATGATGTGTGGGTTTCATATAAGATGATATTTAGGTCATCCTAGTTATCATAAAATGATAACAACCATAAAGAAAGCATATTATGGGCCATTATAGAAGTATAGTAGTGTTTTATAGGAAATTTTGAACCTCACTAGTAGGTACGAGTTAGCTGCACATGGTATGTGTTTTATGAATTGTGACAAGAGTGTTGGACCACATGATGTATTCCTTTTGAGGAAAGGATTCTTGTTCATAATAAAAAAATTGAGACTATTTCAATGTTGGGGTGAGATGTTGATCATATTTGTCTCCTCAATTTAGTAGAAATGATGGAGAACTTTGTGCTATAACAATAGAGAGAACAATTGGAATTAGGACATGAGGTATAATAAGGGAGAGTGGATAAACAGGAAAAAATATTGTTTGCGTAATACTGCATGCTATAACTTTCTCGTCTATGGTTGTGAGAAAGAAAATAACATGTGGAATATGGTGAATTGGGGATTGAGAGAATTTACAATGGAAACTAGATAATGAGGTATAGTTGGGGATGCAAGAGTACAACGATGGATAAAATTTTAACATTTAGGAAGTGAGATGGTGTAAATCCAAATGATTACTTTGTGAAAGGAACAAAAGAGAGAAAAAAGCATATATACAAGTTGACTAGTTGGATTATAGCACTACAAGGGACATTTGTTGTAGTAGGGTTGACATCATACGTTTTGTTATTGAAATGTTTTATAATTGATTAGGAAAGAATCCCATTAATGGATTAAGGTGATATTTAAAGTGTTTCGGAAAGAGTAAATCAAAACAATTGTAGTTAGACATCACTACTATTGACTAGAAAATCAGGGTTGTGTTGTTTTACACAAACATGGTAACGAGGATAGGGGTGTGTTATAGTGAGAAGTTGAATAAAGGCTACAAATTCTTGCGACAAGAGATATTTTTGGATAACATTGTTGAGAATGGTCATATCAAATTGATCTTTAACATGAAAATTATGAGTAAAATGAAGATTTGGAGAGTGAAAATATTTTTTAAGAGTCAAAATTGCAATGTCTCCACATTGAGTTATGCACGTATCAATGATGGTAAAAAAATTATCTCGATGTTATAGAAATTGCATCCAATTAGTTAAGCACCTAAGTCATTAGTTGTTATTAGCATGTTTATTTACTTGAACATAAATGTCTGAAGAAGTTTATTGTGATTTCCAATAAGTCGGGGGCACACCTCCCAAGTGGTTTCCTATGAGAAGAAAAATTTGGACATCATTCACCTTTAAACAAGTTTTAATGTATATTTAGTTAGGATATAGATCGATGAATTTAATAATTCACTCTCTCTCAATGTATTGAATAATTAAATGTAGGTTTCAAAATGGATGTTGAATGTCGAAATTCTAGACCAATGTCATAGCACATATATAAGAGCATGTCCTGTTATCATTCTATATTTTTGAGGTTGTGGGAGTAAATACATTCGACAACATCAAAGCAATTTTGAATATGGGATCTAGCCCTACCACCTTCAAAGAGGGCTCTCTCTTTATGATTTGACTTGGGGTTTAAGTTGATTTTAGGCTAGTTATGATTTTGCTTGGTTGTTTGTTTGAATTTGGTTGATTAGTTTCGTTGGTTGATCGGATCAAATTACTTTCTTTCCATTGAGCTATGGAGTCAAATAAAACTAGATGTTGCACCAAACGTTCAAAGGAGTAATCACAGGAAAAGCTGGCTAGATTTACTAGATCTTTAAATTAAATTATGGAATGGAGAAAAGGCGTGCTTCAGCATGGATTGAAAATCATTTAAGAATATCTCAATCAAACTTTAGAAGAAAATATACAGATTGTAAACGCAATCCAAATAAGGTGTTCAAAAACATATCTTATTTTTCACATCTCTTGTTTTATAGTTAGATTTCAGAGGCATAACGTAAAGAGAATAACAATGAAAACACAATTATAGTAGGAAAAACATCACTAGTATATCGTAACACAAGTATCCTGTGAAGAGTCTTTTTATTAATGGTGCTTCGGCAACGTGGAAAAACCAAAATTCTTGATAGGAAAAGTTACAATGTTTAGGAACCAACCCTCAACACTTCGAAAGAATGAAGTATTTAAACATAATTTATAAAAAAGATTACAATAAATGCTTCATCGACATGACATCCTATTATTAACTTCAAACTAACATAATGAAATAATGTGACCCAAAGAGATGAATTGGTGAAGTGATCTGGACATTTGGCACTACTTTGGTGCAGAACAGTTGTTGAGTGGCCACTATTTGGGTGTTGCGTTGGTGAAGTTGACCTGTCATTTTAATCCTGGAATTTACATAACTTATCCCTCCGCTCCTCATTTGGAATGGGATTTTTTTTACCTTGTGGTAGATCTCATCTAAATCAGTATATCGAGCGAAAGTGGGTTTCACTACAAAAATATGTTTTATCTCATGTTGGATGAAACTCATGTTGTTTATAGCTTCATAAAAATCTCTCCCTATCATAGCACCTTTGATGTGGAAAGACATAGTTGTATCCTTTGGAATGTATTGAAGCTTATTCTTGTAATCTTTCCTAGTCATCAATTTTTCATTGATCACAAATAAAGAAGGCATACCTTTATTGTTTAATTCTTCTATTCTAATGAAAAATATGTTAACCACTACCTCCAAAGTGTGACATTTCTCTGTCAGCTGCACAACCAAGTTCTTCTTTCTTAGAACTTTCTTTACTTCTAAGATTGTTTCTATTTTGTCATCTACTCCCAAATCATCCAACTCATATCTCTTTTTCAAATTGAGAAACATTATGATGCAGTTGGTTGTGGCTAGAATTTCTCCCAATTCAGCATTGATAGTGGAAATGGTTTGCTTTCCTTTCTCCATCAACTCATTCTGTTTAAATATAATATGGATACATGGCCAGATTCCATATATTTCTTCAATAATGTTGTTCCATATAATTTATTTGACTTGGGCGAATGTGTAGCCAATAGAGTATTCAGTTGCTGATTTCCTCCATACTTCTATCTGGTTTTGAGCTCTTTGTAGCTCTGATGCATGGAAAGTTTTAGTCTTTGTCTTCTGATCCTATAGAAGATTGACTTGAAGTTGAAATATTTTGATTTCTTCAGTTTGGAGGGACATGTTCTGCACTTCAGTTGCTAACTGATATGCAACATCCCCTGTGCTGGTTGTAGAGGATGTGGTTGTAGGAATGGTTGTGATAGGAAGTGCTTCCAAAGGGACAACAACCATTTTGGCATCTTACTCCTTTTCTTTGATTATCTTCTCCATCATTATCTCCATTTGCTTCAACTGTGCCCTCTACTCCATGATGAGCTTCATCATGTCTGCCTTTTGTGTCTCCATTTCTTCAATGTCCTTGGCCAAAGGATCTTCTGTGGTTGGTAACTTCAACTTCTTCCTTAATGTTGCTAGGTCTGTATTCCTTTTCCTCACGAGCTCTTCTGCAGCATTGATGTTTACAGGGTCATAACCTACTTTGATCACGAAGTCCTCCAAAGCTTTTATCCTGGTGTCTTTGTCAAGTGAAGAGACCTTTTCCATCTTCAATTGTGATTGAACATTGACTAATGTAACCTGCAATTTAGATAAACTCATAGCAGTGTTAGTGACAGTGGAAAAAATTATTTTCCCAGTCTTCTTGTGCATCTCCATTTGGTCAATGGGATGTATGTATTTCACATCAAATTCAAATGTTGTCTTCTTGTAGTCTAATGCTCCCTTGGGCTGGGGAATTTGTGCTTGGAGGAATTCCATCTGTATTTCAACTTTTTCTGAATCAAAGGCTAACAACAACCTGCTTTGAGAACTGGAAGTCTGCTTCAATAAATGATTGTAGGTGTTGATCTTCAAGACCTCATTCCTCACTTTAATCTCCTTAAAAATATCAATTTTTTTTTTTTGTCTACCGTGTACTAGATGTGCTGGTTTACATAACGTGTTGTTGATCCTATGAAGCTGTGGAGGTAGTGGGAGAAAGTGTAGTGTGATCACCTATCAATGAGGGAAGAAGTGGCTCTTTGGTGGTAATAATGATCTCTTGCTCTGAATCCTTGCTTAGGCTTAGTTTAGAGCTGATCTTGGCCTTCTTCCTGTACATGATTTTGAAGCCTTTACTAAAACTCCCAGTCCCTAAAGGTGAATCTTCTTCTCTACTTCTCTTTTCAATTTTCTCCTATGCGATAGGAGTCTGTATTGTGGAGGATGACATCAGCTGCTCCTCTCCCTCTTGTAGGGTGTTCTCAGTCCATTCTAGCTAGTTTCTATACTTTTCTATCTTTGGTCTGGCTGTGTGGAAATAAGCAGTAGATTTGTTCTCTACCCTTAACTTAGATATGACTCCTAATGGATCATATGACCAGGTGAAACTAAGGCTGAACTGAATCTCTTTTAGTAGCTTACCTGCTTCTTCCCCTGCTACCCCGTTGTTGCAAATGAAAGGTCCTATTTATGTTTTATTTTGAATTAGGACTTCTTCTTGGTAGCTACAAAGTGGATCTCATCCATATTAAGCATTTTCTTGATGTATTATAGAGAAAAAATCCTCATTGAGGGGGATTTTGGTAGCTTGTAAGGCGAAATCTCACATCAAAATATCCTAAGTTCTATATAATTCTGATAGAGGTACTAATCCCCTGCCTTGACTTGGTTTCATAGTTTCAAAAATTTCCTTATTTCTTCACTGATCCTTTGCTCTGTGTTGCTACTTAGGAGATTGAGTGCTAGATGTAAAAACATCTCTATGGACTATTTATATGAAAATTCCATTTGTTCCTTCATCTCCATTGTAGTCTAGAAAATTACTGACTGTTGATTTCCTTCATCATCTAGCTTTTGTAAGGCGAGCTCAAGGTTGTCTTCCTGAAAATATAAAAACATAAAAACTAACACATAAGCATATTTGAATACCTCCTCAGTCTGGAATTTGATAAACTACTCATGGATAGAATCTACAAGAAATTGGCTAAAGTTAAGCAAGATGGAAGGAGTAGAATCTGTAGAGAAAATGGAAAGAAAACCTATAATTGTCTCATCAACCGACTGATCTGAGCAATAGCCAAGGAGATAGGAAATGACTCTGATAAATTTCTTGTCTCTCTAAGGGAAAATTGAGGATGGATAGGGCGAATTTTTCTTAGGTAATGAGGCATATTCAGTTAAGAAAAGCCCAAGGGTTTGGCTCTTTTAAAAATGTCCAGTTTCTGATGCAGTCCAACAAGTTATTCATGGGAAAATGGAGTTGCATTCTCTATTGTAGGGGCTTGCATCATTTGGTCTATAGCTTTAGGAGTGATAGTGAACAAAAATTCTCCAGTGCTAGCAATGATAGCTCTTTGGCTAGGTAGATACCAAGCATTACATTTCCTAATGAATTGAGGGGTGTTATGGGTACGAGGAAGGATATAGTGGGGAAAATTTGATTCCCATAGTTGAATGTAATCGGATTTATCTATAAACCTGTCATCGAGCCAGCAATACATCTCAGAAATATCAAATTCACAGAGAGTTTCATGAATTTTATAGTCTCTATTTGCCAAAGGGATGTGGTAAAAGTCAATGGGAGGATGGATAAGAGGACTCATGGGTTCTTCTAGTCCCTTGTCTTTTGGAGGCATGATTAGACAAGGATAGGGACAATGGTGAAATCTAGATTATAGGTTTACAGTACACAAAAAGGACTTGGGATTTGTAGACAAAAATAGAGGTAATGGCTTGAAATTCGGTCAACTCGCAATGTCCTCGACCTGGTCAATTTTTTGCAGTTCAAATTGATACACCTTTAACAGAGCAATATAAGTGTATAAGACTAGTATACGGTGAATGGGTGGAAGGAGGGATTATATAAAATTATGGGCTTTCCCGTTGATGGTGGCATAGGTCCGTTGAATTAATGGTTAAGCTATTTAATTGCCTAATAGTTTAATTTTGGAGGGAGCGAAGGTGATTGGTGGGATCAAAGGGAAGATTAAGTGACGGAGGGTGAGTGGCGGGAGCGAAAGGAATATAGGTGTGGTATCAAGATGCAGAGAAACCACTTTTTGGAGGCTGTTGGGGGGAAGAGGCGGTTAATGGTTTGGCATGAGGTGGGTGCTGTTATGTTCCTATACCAATAGGAGTCATAATTTTGAATGACTGAGGTTAAGCCTTTTAATATTGTACATACCTTTGCTTTCTGCAAATGTTTTCTATATTAAAAAATAAAAAAATGTAAAGAGGGTATGTACTAAAGAAATAATCAAAGGACAAAAAGAATAAAAAGGTCAAAAGAAGAAAAAATATGAACGCCAAAAAACGAAAAAGAGACCATGAAAGTGAGAAAGTCAAAATGCCACTACTATTTAGCTTGTAATTCTTGCCATGATCCATGATAGTCAAAATGTTTAAACTTGGCTATTTCATTTTGTCAATTTTATGTTTATAGCTAGAGAATAAAATCTTACCAAACTATGTAATCTTGGCAGATAATTAGATAGGTAGGGTAAATAGAAGGAGCTCATTTGTTTAATCTGAGCCCTTGGATGATATAAGCTTAGATTTGGAAAGTCTACTATGTAAAGAAAATAAAAAGATTGATAAGGGTTTGCTATCCTAAATGCACCCAAATAAAGTGAAGAGAAAATGGTAGGATAAGTAGATGGGTAAGTAGTAGAATGGTTGCAGAAATGCCTTATGATTACATAAAAATCACTTATGTCATTGTTCCAAATGCATCTTTTAAATATGCATAAGTGATAAATAAATCAAACACAATGGTTCACAATATGATTTATTTAACATCCCTATCCTTCATTTTAACCCCCACAACACTCATTAACTTCCCTTTCATAATAAAATTTTAATACCTTTATCTCTTTAAGTCAAAGAGGCTCAGAGCATTTCTCTAACTTTTGGTAGGACCAGACCCTCATCTTCATGACTTAAGAACCAAAGGTGTTCAAATCCCTTGCAATTCATTCATCCCCCCCACAAAAACCCTTTTCCTAAAGGCTAAGTCATTTTTGCTTAGGAAAACCCCATGACAAACATGTTTTATGCTAAAAACCCAACACATAACATATATCCTAAGTACTAAACGTATGGAAAGCATATAATATTTTCTATACCTAAGTACAATACCCCTCCTACTCATTTCACCTCAGATTAAATTTTTAATTAAATATATAAAAATCCTCGAAAAACCCACCATCTCGTATATATTTAACTCCTTTGTACAAATTAACGCCACCCCTTAATCTGTTTATAAACTATATTACTACCCTATATCCCACAAAATATATTAATAACCTCACCCTTAGTCCTTAATCCCACATTAAAGCACCCAGATGAGATTAAGTGTTAATATAATCTCATTTTTCCAGTTATTAGACCCATGGGCTCCTTTGAAAACACTTTGCATAAATCACCACGCAGCTTCATCACCCGACTCCCGTACAATCTCCCTCCCCCTTATCTAACATCTCACATCCATATCGGGCTAACCCGATGTCTGCTCTTCACCCACACGATAAGGTGGTTTTCCCCCTGGCCCCTTATGCTACATGTCAATCAATGAATGGAATCGGGTGACCCCTCTCGAAAACCACTCGCACCACAAAAGCGGTGCAACGACCCTCCTAAACCGCTTCTCCTTTTTTCCTAAAAACCGTCACTGTTCATAAATTAATAAACCCACCAAAAAATAACTTTTTTCTTATAAAAGCCCATTTACCCCTCTTTCCACTATGTTCATGTGATTGTCAGTGAGAATTGAGAAAAACTGTCATGACCCTTACAAACACCAAATTTTCTTACCAACCTCTGCCATTGCTCCAGAGACACTGCAGACAGTTCAACGCATTCATCAATTAGTACCAAAACCATACATATCTCTACATCCTCCATCAACTACCAGTTACAATCAATTTCATCCAATTCTAGGTATTTAACCATGGAAAAACCACTCAATTGTCCAATTCGAGTAAATTCGCCCTCATAACACTGTTAATTAAGTGGAAAATATCAAATTTATTTTGGTTTTTTACACTTTAAACCATAACCATTTGCAAAAACTTCGTTGCCCTAAAAGCTCCAAATTACTGCCCACACTCAAATCCACAACAATTGAGCATGTCTGCCCCAATTGCAATGGATGTGAGGCGCATCTCTACACCTCATTGAGACCTGGAATACCTTCCTTTAGCTGATAAAGATTTCCAAATAAATGATACTACTCTCATAGAGACCCTGCTCAAAATACATTGCCAAAGTAGGGATAAATACCTCAACCATGTTGATGAGGTTGGTCTTTGGGAGTCACATTTTCCCAAATACCAGTTCCCCCAAGTCCACATTTTCCCAGAAATTATCCATTACTGTCGTTCGAATTACATTCCTAGTCAGAGAGCAATCATGTCCCCAAACCAAACGCTACTTTTCACCATCACTGCTAAGTTAATTAATGAAATGCTATAACTCCAACCAGGGAAAAACCTAACTCCCCTCTTAGTTGGGGACATGTCGGACCAGTATCCCAAGCTTAGTATTGCAAAGTTGGCCCAATTGTTCCAACCTTCATCAGAGAGGAAAAACACATCCCTAAGGATCCTCCTCCATACGTAGCTTCTAATTTCCCCGTGGGGTCAGAACATTGTAGCCATGATATCTTGTGTTTTGGGTTATACCACCAGTGAGTTCATTGATGAAATTATCGTAGTCTTCATGTCCATCTACACTCCATGACAACCTCCTACTATCATTTATGACTATGCCCAATTTACGGTTAATAGGATGGATGAACAATTTCTTAGAATTAGCAATGAAAGAGTCTTCATATACTCCTCTGTTTTATACCATCTATTCCTATATTATCAGTTAGATAAGTTCCCATTCACCCTTTAGAAGCTGGACACCAAGGGTCATCCCCGGTCAATCATTTTTTGGACCCCATTGATCCACCAATATCTATCTCCATACTCTTATTGTGATTTCATTGATTTATTTGTACACCCAATCATGACAATGTTGATTGGGAGCCCTCCTCCTAGAATTAATCCAGAAATAAAGACAATTCTTCAACTGTCCAAGCAAACCAAAGTGGGTGATTGGTACTTGTACAAAAACCACACTGAAATTAGAATTTATGGTTGCATGCTGGCACCATACAAACTACCAAGATACCTCCAAATGAGGTTGTTGGCATTAGAATACTACAGACAAATTATCAGTGCAAATGAGATAAACTTTTTCAATGCCAAGAAGAAGGCCAATTGCAAAATAAAATACCAAATAGACCCCTTCATATGCAACTCTAGGGAGGCAGACCAAGAATCAGATTTGATATTGCAGAACGTGATGTTCCAAAGAAGTTTTGTTTGGGGATATGACCCTTTCGAATTAATCACCAAGAAAAGACAAAAGGTCAAGCTAGGACCTTTCATTCACCATCCCATACCTGAAACAGAAGCCTATGCTGACCAATCAGAATGGGTGGAAGGTACCCTAGTGGACCAAGATAGCACCAGAGTAGACATAGAGAATGCTATCATTTATCTAGAAAAATGATTTGATGAGGGTTCTTTCCTGCAAGTATGATAGCAATCATACTAACCATAGACAACCATGAGTACCCCTCCAGCTATGAAAAATCCTCTAAATGAGGAGAAAAACATAAAGAGAAGTAGCGAGGAGGCCACGACATCAGCAATAGGTACCTCACAAACTCATGCAAAAACAAGCCAAGTAAAAAGGTAGAGAATGAATCCTATCTCTAAACAGGAATACACAGGAGAGTCAGCAGAGGTCACAAGTACAGAAGGAAACAAGAGTAGACCTATCACCCCATTTGAAGGCATGCAAGAGACTTCCACATCACAAACTCAGATGTTGGAAAGGTAGCTTATTCTTGAACTACCTTCCTTTAGGATGCCTGCTGACAAAGACCAAGATATCAAGGAAAGATACAAGGAAATCAAAGCAAGAAATGAGAGGCTTAAGGCCCAAACTTACGCCCAGTACCTGAAGCAAATCCCCACCAATAAAACAAGGCTAATGTTGGCCTTTGAAATTAAAGATGGAAAGCCGCAGATGACGTTTATCAAGCCTACGACTCAGTAGCCCAAAGTAGCATCAAATTTCAAGAAAGTGGATTTTGAAGTGTTGGCATGGGATATTCATCCCATAGACCAGATTGAACTGCATAAACAAGTAGGGGAGATGATCTACTCCACCTTGGCAGCAAAGGCCATAGCTGCCCAGCAGCTACAGAACTCTTTAAACAACATATCTGCACAATTCCAGTTGGAGAAGGCCTCCTCATAGGCCAAGGATACAAGGATCAAGTCCTTAGAGGACTTAGTAATTGAATTGGGACATGATCCAAAGGATATAAAAGCCACAGAGCAACGTATTAAGAAGAAAAATGATGATATTGCTGCACTTAAGAAGAAACTAAAAATACCCTAGCTATAACATACACAGACATTGGAAGTCCTAAAAGCAGGGACATGAAGAACTCATGGACTTAGTTTTGAAGCTGAATGATCAATTGAAAGAGACATAAAAATAATTGGATGCTTTAATCCAACTAAAATAGGCAGATGTGGCTACTTCTTCAGCAAATGTTATCCCCACAGTCTCGACAATAGTTCCCTCTACACTAGCAGCATCTTTGGCACCAATAGCTCCACCTTCCACAACATTACCAATAACAGCAACGTCTACAAAAAGAACAGGTGCATCAGGAGATAAAGCAACAGAATTGGTCAAAGCCATGGAAGATATGTCTATCCAAGCTACTGAAATGAAAAGGTTAAAGGAAAAGGTGGCAATCTTGGAAACAGACTGCAGGCTTGCCCAACTTAAGCAAAAAGAAGAAGCACAGAAAGCCCAAAGAATGAGTGAAAGAATCAAAGTCTTGGAGAAAGACTTAACTATGGAGAAAACACTTGGGAAAACTAAGGAAATGCTTTCAGCCAATATCATTAACTCTGTCTATGATATTTGGCCATTAATCCAGGTTATTTTTGAACAAACAGAGTTGGTAAATATAGCTACAGAAGCTATCCAAGAAGTGAAAGAGGAGTTGGGAGATAAACCAAAGGATGCCAATAGACTCATCCACTTCCTCAACAAAAAAATTAGATATGAGCTCCATGAGCTAAATATAGAAGATATGACTTACACCATTTTAGAAATAAGGAAGATCCTTTCCAAAACGAACCTTATGCTCAACTTAGAGGAAAAATGCCACAATATACGGGTAGCCATTGATAGGTTCATGGCTAAATTCTAGATTTTGAGGGAAAAAGGTTTGCCTAGTCCTATTGTTATGAATGATAAACTCATGACAAAATTGGACTATGGAAATAGGCTGAGATAGTTGGCTAGGAAACAAACCAACTCTTCATCCATAAAGCATTGCAAACATGCAAAGTCTTGTATAACACATTTGATTTTTTTTTCTAGAGCATGACATCAAACATTTATTCCTCACCAAGCTAAATTTTTCCAAATATACTGAAGCTGATGAAATTTATAGAAGGATGATAATGTAAAATTACGTGATGCAGAATGGTGGGAGACAATGACTGATTTACTGTGATGAATTTACAACAAAAATTTATTGCACAGTAAAAACAGAGCTGCCAGATAAATAGGTGAAAACAACACAACAGGGTTAAAGAGTATCAGGATCAAAGTGTATCAGCTGAAAGGTAAAGGTTGAAGAAGATTCTAGCGTAAAAACACTACAAATGTAAGCCAACATAAAGGGTTCTACTTCAACTGTAAAGGCCAGCATAACCACAATAAAAGGGACATCATGAAACAATTCAATAGACGTCTCTATCTTCTTGCAAGAAGATATTTGTATTTCCTAGATTAAATCTAAAGTTGTTTTGAGATATTTTATAAATAATTGTTGTATAAATACTTCACAAATCGAAGTATGAGTGTGGATTCAAAAACATTTCTATAGACTCATTTCTCTTAAGTATGAAATTATATTGTATCAATGACTGGATCAACAACCTGGACCAAGGAATAAAGATCAGGTATTCACTAGATTCTTGTGTAAAGAAAAGTTCAAATAAGTATTCTCCCACGTTCAATGTTATTTTTCTTTGAGTTTCTCCATATTCTTATGTGTATCTCTAAAAATATGAATGTTATAACATGAAATGATATTTTAGATATTGCTTAACTGCACTCTGTCTTGACTATTATGCATATGATATGTTTTCTTCACAAATCTATGTTAAGGAATTCTTGATTACTCCTTAGCTTAGTTAGTTCCTTGTCATCTATAGAAAAGGATTCTTAATTGCCATTTGTTCATTATTATTCTTTCTTCTTCATTTTAACCCTGGTCTGAGGATTCTTAAGTGCTCTCTCACCCTGGTTAGGATCATTTCGTCCATTTGACCTAAAGATTTGCACTTTACTTTGCTAGCCTACCTTGTGAACATTCCCTTTAATGAATTGATCCAGTTCTGCTATCCATTTGTTGACTCCATAGCCTAATGGCTTAAAGATCTTGTTCTATCCATCTGTTCCAAGAATTCCACCACCCAACATTCAAATACAAATCTAAATCCCAATGAACACTAAGAAATAGCCTAAAATCCTAGAAATACAAAGCTAAATTATATAAAGAGAGCCCTCTATGATTCATAGGTTGGCTAGAGCCTATACTTAAAAGATTGGTTTGTGGTTACCTCAGTCTCTTCCTCTCTATAACTTCTAAGGAAAATTCTGAGTGATAACAGGTGCGAAATCACATGGTGTTGACACGTTGCAGTGGGCGCAGTTTCGAATACTGCCCATTTCAGACCCCCCTATTGTAAATTTTGGATGGTTCGGGGGGACTAAAATGTATTGTTGGCCATCGAATGCATGATAGGTGTGCGAGGATGAGAGGAGAAGTAGCGGGGTGTTAATACGATGTGACAGGGTGCTTGGTGGGGTTGGGAGAAATGAATTTAATGCATAGGGGGAATAATTGGAGCATATGGTGGGGTAATGAAACTTAGGAATAGGGTAGTGGATGAAAATATGAGTGGTCGAGTGAATCAAGGTATTAAAACTTTAGGGATAGGGGATAAAATATCAAATATTATTTGATATATCAAAATTTAGAGTAAAATTTCAATCCTTCTGTATTTTCTCTTCACATGAAGCATATTTGAAATTGATATTAGAATAAAACTTTCATGCCTTTCCTATAACCACCACAATGCTTCTACCTACCCTTTTTCATTTCCATTCTTTTTCTAAGCTAACATTTTCTCTTCTTGCTTTGCAGGGTGCACTTAAGCTAGCAGACCCAAATCATTTTTCTTTTATTAAAATCTACCTTATCCTATCACTTATTTCACCATTGACTCAGATTAAATTGTTGAGTCAATTTTATTTCTACTTAGCTACTGATTTACCAAGATTAAATTGTTTGGTAAATCTTCATTCACTAACGTATTAAACATAAATTTAAATGTGTTCAATCATGATTAAACTGTATGATTTGAACATAATTCTAGTCATTGTGGCATTCAAGGACAATTTTCAAACAATCTTATTTAATAATGAATTAAAATAACTAACTTATTAGTAGTGGCACTTATACTTGCAACACTTTCAGTCTTATTTTCTATTTTTTCTTTTGTGGGGGTTCATATTTCCTTTTTTCTTATTTATTTTTTTCACATACCCTCTTTTCATTTTCTTTTTTCATATTTTTGGAAATCATTTGAATATTGAAATTATGGCCAATATGAAATCACAAATACAAAATATCAAATCACCTTAATATCCTATAATTTATAGGACCCTAACAGTAGCTCCAGCTGGGGATGACACTTCTCCAAGTGAAGTGTCAAGAACATAAGATCAGTAGCCTTGAGTACTCCATTTCTATAATTTGTTCATTTGATTTCATTGCTATTTAAAATACTAATGGTAGCTCATTAATTTAGGATTAGGGCCTTCACTACAGGCTTAAACCTTTGTTAATAAGTTACCCTATCAAAACCATAAAGAATATGATATTTAAAATGATGAAAGGAAAACCTGTAGGCTAAGAAATGTAGTGCTTCAACATCCTTCCATTGACAAGACCTCTAGGTATCTCTGATCCATCTAGGTCTTTAAGGAAGAATGCATTATTTCCCCTGAAAGCATGAACAAGATATGGCTGATTCCAAAGAATATCAAACTTGCCATGTTTTCCCTTTTCTTCTCTCCTTGAATCCCATCTCAAAACTTGGTCCCCAATGTTAAATTCATCATATTTTGTTCTTCTGTCAAAAATATTTTCAACTTTTTCTTGAATAACTTGGGTCATGTTGTATACTTCCTTCTTGGACTGGTGCAACTAGATAGTTTGATTAATCCTTCTCTGTACATCATTGGGTTCAAATTTCACTTCTTGAATGATCTTCATGACTGGAACTGCTAAGGAGGATGGAAAAACTACATCCATCCCATAGACCAATTGGTATGGTAACATTCCAATTGATTTTTTAGTAGTAAGTATGTAAGCCTAAAGAGCATTGACCAGCTTGTTGTGCCAAGACTTTTTGTTGTCCTGTAGCAAATTTTTGATGATGTTTACCAAAATTTTGTTTGAGGATTCAGCCAACCCATTACCCTGAGGGTAATAAGCTTTTGAATGTCCTAGAGTAATATGGTATTTATGGAATAATTCAACCATATTTTTGGATTGGAAGGCTGTGACATTATCAGAGATGAGTTTTCTAGGAAAACTAACTCTGGAGAGGATATTAGTCTCAAGGAATTTAATAATGACAACATCAGTGGAATTTCTGGAAGGGGTGGCCTCTATCAACTTGGTAAAGTAATCAGTGGCTGTAAGAATCCACTTATGTTGCGTAGAGCAAGAGGAATGAATTTCGCCAATGAAATCCAATCCCAATTGCTAGAAAGGGCTTTCAACCGAGATAGGTTTTAAGGTCAGGGGCAACATTTTTCTATTTTCCTAAAAAATATGGCATTTATGACATGAGGTGACTTGTTTGTGAATGTCAGGGAAAAGGGTAGGCCAGTAGAAACAAACTCTGAGGATTTTATTGGTAGTAGTTTTCCAATAAAGATGTCCACCACAGTCACCTTCATGGAATTCCTGGATAACTTGATCTTCATCATCCTTTAACAAGCATTTAAGTAAAATACCTCCAACATCTTTCCAATACAACACATTATCTATAATGCAAAATTTAACTGCTTTTGACTTAAGAAATCTTTACTTTGTTTTTGTCAAACCAAGAGGAGCATTTAAACTAAATAAAACATAAAGCAAGTCTGCATACCAGGGTGAGTTTAGAAATGCCTCATCAATTTGTGGAGTCACTTCTTCGTCTTGATTATCTAATGAATCAATAAAGTTAATGTCTAATGCATGGAAATTTGACTCAACCATAAATTTGGCTAGTCCCTGACCTTTGATTAACTTGGTGGGCTTGATTTCTAAGTCATATTCCAGAATGACAAAAATTCATTTGCCTCACTCTCTGTCAGGTCCATTCTGTGTCAAAATGTCTGTAACCACTGCATTAGGTACATAAGCAATAATATGGGAAGGAAAAATATATACTCTAAAATATTTTAATGCTTTAACCAATGCAAACACATATTTTTCCATAATATTGTATTTCAAAGATGCATCTCTTAAAGCTTTACTAAAGTATGCAATAGGCTATTCGAAACCTTCATTATTTTTTTGTAGTAAGACTACTGCAATAATATGCTCAGAAGCAAAAGAGAACATTATGAAGCCTTTTGTAAAATCTAGGCTGATTAAGACTAGTGCTTTGGTCAATGCATGTTTAACTAAGTCAAAGGATTGTTTAGCCTCAATACTCTACTTTATTTCAAAGTCCTTTTTAAGCATGTTTGTTATGTTTCTAATAAGTTTTGTCAAGTTAGGATTGAATCTCCTTAGGAAATTGATTTTACCAATAAAATACTAAAGCCCTTTGATGTTTCTTAGATGATTGATTTTTAAAATTGCTTCAGTTCTATTGGGATCAATCCTAATTCCATCCTTGGAAATAATGTGACCAAGGAGTTTACCTTCCTCAAAGACAAACAATGTCTTCTTAGGATGTAGTGAGATGCCAAACTTCCTACATTTTTCAAACACTCTCCTCAGATGTGCTATGTTCCTCATTACTTTTAGAATAGACAGTAATGTCATCTAGATAAATCACAATAAAATGACCAATTTCATCACCAAAGGAAATATCCATTTCTCTTTGGAAAGTGGCTCCAACATTCACTAACGCAAAGGGCATTTTCACATACATAAAAGTGCCCCATGGTGTAGTGGAGGAGGTTTTATCCTGATCATCAGGATGCAATAAGACTTGGTTATAACCTGAGAAACTATCTAATGAGGAAATTCTACTAGACCCTACTACATTTTGCAATATATGATCCATTTTGGGTAAGGGGTGGTTGTCTTTAATGAATACCTTATTAACATTTCTAAAATCAATACACATCTGATTTCTCCAATTTTCTTTCTAGTACGCACAATGTTAGACACCTATTTAGAGTATCTAATAGGAAGTATAATTTTTGGATCATACATCCTCTTTACTTATTTCTCAACCAAAGGCATTAGGACAAGCTTTATCCCACGAAGCTTTTCTTTGAATGGTTTTTTATCTTCCTTGAGTGGGATTTTATGTTGTATGATACTGGTGTCATATGCTTTCAAATCCTCATAGCTCCAGGCAAAGACATTTACGAATTCTTTGAAAAGAGGTATATATCGTTGTTTTGTGATGATAGGAAATGCTTTTGAGAGTTTTATCATTTTTGGATTCCTATATCGCATTCTTCTATGTCTGCCCCTATGGGTTCGATTTTTGGCTTTTTTTCTACATCATTAAAATCAAAAATTTCTTCTAACGGATCTAGACCCCTTAGCAGAACATTATCTTTAAGTTGAAGTACTTCAAGTTCTTCTTTTTGTGGATCAATTTCATGTAATTATAATTTATGTACATCTTTACTGACTGAAATATTTACATCTGAATCATTAAGTTGTTTATCTACACTAACATATTCAACAATCTGATTTTCAACTTTATAGTCTGAATATTCAATAATTTGATCTTCTACTTCACGGTCTGAATCTATGCTATTGTCTTCATACTCCTCCTTGGATTGCAAAAAAATTTCAATCTTCTTATCACTTCTAAATACCTACCAATGTCTCATATTATCAAGTACAGTAGGACGTGTTTAACCTCCATTGTATATTGATTTTTTAGATGAGGCATTTGGCATGTGCTAGCTGAAAAAGCTAAACCATTAGCTAATACATTCTGATTCCTTGCAACGACAGAGAGATCATATTCTTCAAAATTTCTTAAAAAGTCAAGGACAACATTCATGTAGTTTCTCAACCTAGGATCTTTTGTAGCATATTCTCCCTTGATCTATTTAATAATTAATTCAGAATCTCCCTGAACAACAACTCTTTTAGCACCTAAGTTCTTCAATAATTGCAATCCTAACAGAAGTGCCTCATATTCTACTATATTATTGGTGCAATGAAAATTGAGTTTATAGGAATGACCTTCTACATGATTGTCCCTTGAATTGGACATCCAAACAACTGCCCCTAAACCTGCTTTGCCACAAGATCCATCAAAGCTCATGTTCCAAAAAGGTTAAGTTTCATTGTTTTGCTGTACAATTAAAGTTTGATTTTCCTATTTTTCATAAATTTCCTTATCTGCCTGAGTGACCTTTGCATCAATATCTCCATCATTATAAAGATTGAAAGAGTCTAGGTTGGAATTAATAGAGTGCATAGGGTAATTATGTGGTTTATCTTAACTGCTAACCATATACTTCATTAAAGTTTCCCTATACAGTCTTCTCTGTTGACAAAACACTTGTATACTAACATAAGTCATGTCCATTTGTAGGGTTTTTTGTAATTTTTCTCCCCATGAGCGTGACAACAACATGCCATACTTTGGGGGAATGTCTGCAAGCACTATATCAATCACTAGACTTTTAGTAGGGATTTGGGCTAAAGTAACATACATGTATTTGATAAGACCTAGGAACCTGACTTTGCTAGAGTCAAAGGAATACAAATCTTTGTATTGTTTAGTGATGTTAAGTCTAAGTTTCTCCATGACTGCTTTGGGCATTAAATTATGGGATGCACTAGAATCTAGCATAGCATTATGAAGGATTTTATCATGAATATTCAAACTGACATAAAATGGAGGAACCCCTCCTTCTTATGGTTTACCTTCTACTTCTGGCCCAAATAGGAGCTCAGGTTGATCATCACTCAAATTTACATCATTAGTTTTCTCCCCTATGTTTAATGCCTTTAGGACCTGTGTCCTGTATACATTCTTGTTGAATAATTCAGTTAAGGGGATGTAAATTTTTAGCTTTGCAAGTTCACTTTCTATACTGAATGGTGTTGGATTTTTAAGCATATTTGAAAAATTAGATTTATCATCAATTATTTTTGTGGCCAGTTTAGTTTGTTGGCTGGTAGAAGGAATATCAGTTTGAGTAATTTTGGAAGTTGTATCAATGGTATTTTTTATAATAGGTTCTATAGGCTTCTTTCCAAGATTTTCTATGGATTTCTTAGGGGCATTTTTGTTGTTTTCTTGGAATCAAAATTAGGTACCTTTTTGACAAGATTTTCAACACTCTTTTTATTTGCAGTATCCTGAATTTTCTTACTCCTAAGATTATAATGCATATGAACTTCCATTATGGCATTTTCAAATCCTTATTTGTACTCCTCTGACTCTTTAGAATCCATTTCAATCAGGGCTATAAGAAAAATCTTTTGTTCCTCTTGAGTGAGGAAAACTTCTTCATCATCACTTATCCCTAACAAATTAATTTAGTTATCATCCAAATATTCCACAATATTCCCCTCATCATCTGCGTAATTTTCCTCAAAAGGAGGCTAAATCTACTGATCTAGTCCCCTTTTCTCTCTTTGTTTAATTTGGGGAGTATTTCTTCTAAATTTTTGGTTTCTAGTTTGTTGGACATTTTGGTTTTCTCTTGTTTGATTTTTTTATTGAGGTTCACTCTTTGCATCATTTGATTCACTACTATGACTAAGTTATTAATATTATGGTCAACAACAGAAGTAGAAGGCTTCTTTTTAATGGTTACTCTACGTTCAGACTTCAATTTGGCTTTTTTTGCCAGGATGTTGGCTTCAACTTTAATTGCATTTTCTTGCATTTCTTCCAAAGTTTCTAGGTCTCCTTCCCTAAGTTGATATTCCATATCCACATCAAAACCATCTGGAAAATCAATAAGAGCTAGACCAAGGGAGGGCTTGATGTCTTGTGGGATGGGATTGTAAACAACATTGAATCTTTCACAATACTCTTCCATAGCTTCATTGGGTTTTCTTTTTAACCTTTTATATTCGTTTAGGAGTTGAAGTGGGTTCTTCTTGATCTCCCATATAGCTAAAAAATCTTGATGGAAAGAAGCAAGGTTGGCTATACTTCCTATAGGTAAACCCCTAGACCACTTCTTCACATCACGTCCTAAGCTCTGGGAAAACAATATCATTTTAACATTGGCTTCATCCACTTCTTGGAGGTCAAACACATCATTCTTCCTATCCACATGTTGTTGGGTAGTATAATCACCAATATTGTCAAAGGTCACAATTTTGGATGGATAATCTGCATGGATATAATTTATTTTGCTTGGTCCCACCAAGGGTGTGTACCTTCCTGCCATAAATGTCTTGGTAGATTGAGTTGAGGATGGACCTAATGGAGGTGTAATTTGGATAACTACATGGATAGTGCATATTGTAGTGTGAGAAACAAGTGGTAGGGAAGTTGAAACTATAGAATGAGTAGGACAGGGAGGCTACAAATGTATAGAGTGAGATGACTGACTAGACAAAGAGGATGCTGCAATAGTCAAAGCAGAGAATTCAACAGATTGCTGAATGAAAGCTTCTTCTATAGCATGGTCCAATACTGAAACTAGACCTTGTAATTTATCAAACTGCTATAAAGATTCTAGATCAGGATCTATTTCAAGGTCTTGAGTTTGGGAAACATCTGGTTGTAGGATGGCTTTGTCTATGACAGTTTGATCTATAAAAGCCTCAGACTTGGATCTAAACAAAATTTTCTGAAAAGGAAAATCAAATTCTATATCGTGTAAAGTTTCAAATTTCTCTAGGAGAGAATTAGACCTTGACAAAGGAGTTCTCCTGAGGAAAATTGAATCTAGAAAAGGGACTATTACTACCTTGACTCTTAGTAAAGTTTTTTTTTCTCCCTACTTTCTCAGGGTCATCTACAATTTTAGCTAGGTTGGGATCACGGTGAGATCTAGTGTGAATTATTTTGGGAGCCATGGCTATGAAAAATCATCACATAAAATTCAAAATGAGGATCTATAATCTAATAGATATCTACAAAAACAACCTCATATCATGTATTTCATGTTGATACAACAATTGCTTACTGAAACACTGATTTTAAACCAAGGAATAATAATATTTTGGATTAAAATGTATTCTTCCCCAGTATGGTCGCCACTATGTTATCGTTCTATATTTTTGAGGTTGTGGCAGTAAATGCATTGGACAACATCAAACCACTTTTGAAGTTGGGATCTAGCCTTGCCAGCTTCAGAGAGGATACTCTCTTTATGATTTTACTTGGTTCTAAGTTGATAATAGGCTAGTTATGATTATGCTTGGTTGTTTGTTTTAATTTGGTTGATTGGTTTGGTTGGTTGATCGGATCAAATTACCTTCTTTCCATTGGACTATGAAGTCAAATAGCTCTTGATGTTGCACCAAAAGTTCAAAGGAGTAATCGTGGGGAAAGCTAGCTAGATTTACTGGATCTTTAAATTAAATTATGGAATGGATAAAAGGTGTGCTTGAGCATGGATTGAAAATAATTTAAGAATTTCTCAATTAGACTTCAGAATAAAACACACAGATTGTAAATGCAAATAAGGTGTTCAAAAACATATCTTGTTTTTCACATCTCCTTTTTTACAATTAGATTTCAGAGGCATAACATAAAGAGAATAACAATGAAAACACAATTATAGTAGGAAAAACATCACCAATATATCATCACACAAGTATCCTGTGAAGAGTCTTTTTATTAATGCTGCTCTAGCAATGTGGAAAAAGCACAATTCTTGATAGAAAAAGTTACAATGTTCAAGAACCAACCCTCAATACTTCAAAAGAATGAAGTATTTAAACATAATTTACAAAAAAATTGCAATAAATGCCTCATCGACATAGCATCCTATTATTAACTTCAAAATAACAAAATTAAATAATGTGACCAAAAGAGATGAATCTGGAGAAGTGATATTGACATCTGGCACTGCTTTGGTGGAGAACAGTTGTTGAGTGGCCACTATTCAGGTGTCGTGTTGGTGAAGTTGACCTGTCATTTTAATCCTGGAATTTACATCACTTATCCCACCGCTCCTCATTTGGAATGGGAATTTCTGTTACCTTGTGATAGATCTTATCTACCTTGGTATACCAAGCGAAAGTGGGTTTCACTGCAAAAATGTGTTTTATCTCATGTTGTATGAAACCCATGTTGTTAATAGCTTCATAAAAATCTCTCAATGTCATAGCACCTTTGATGTGGGAAGACTTGGTTGTATCCTTTGGAATGTCTTGAAGCTTCTTCTTGTAATCTTCTCTGGTCATCAATTTGTCATTGATAAAAAATAAAGAAGGCAGGCCTTTCTTGTTTAATTCTTCTATTCTAGTTAAAAACGTGTTCACTGCTACCTCCAAAGTGTGACATTTCTCTGTCAGTTGCACAACCAAGTTCTTCATTGTTAAAAATTTCTTTACTTCTAAGAGTTTTTATGTTTTGTCATCTACTCCCAAGTCATCCAACTCATATCTATTTTTGGAATTGAGAAACCTTATGATGTGGCTAGTTGTGGTAGACGTTTCTCCCAATTTAGCATTGTAGTGGAAATCGTTTGCTCTGCTTTCTCCATCAACTCTTTATGTTCAAATATAATTTGGATACATGGCCAGATTTCATCTATTTCTTCAATGATATTTTTCTATATAATTTCTTTGACTTGGGCCAATGTGTGGCCAATAGAGGACTCAATTTCTGATTTCCTCCATACTTCTATCTAGTTTTGAGTCCTTTGTAGCTCTGCTACATGGAAATCTTCATTGTTTGTCTTCTGATCCTATAAAAGATTGACTTGAGCCTACAATCTTTTGATTTCTTCAGTTTGGAGAGACATGTTCTGCATTGCAGTTACTAATTGATCTGCAACAACCACTATGCTTGTTGTAGAGAATGTACTTGTAGGAATGGATGTGATAGGTAGTGCTTCCAAAGGGAAAACAACCATTTTGGAAACTTGCTCATTTTCTTTTATTATATTCTCCATCTCTGTCTCCATTTTCTTCAAATGTGCACTCTGCTCCATGATGAGCTTATCATGTCTGCCTTTTGTGTCTCCGTTTCTTCAATGTCCTTAGACAAAGGAAATTTTGTGGCTGGTAAATTCAACTGCTTCCTTAATGTTTCTATGTCTGTATTCTTTTTCCTCATGAGCTCTTAAGCAGCATCGTTGGCAGGGTCATAAGATACTTTGATCACCAGGCCCTCCAAAGCTTTGGTCCTGATGTCTTTGGCAAGTGCAAAGACCTTTTCCATCTTCAATTGTGATTGAACATTGGTTAATGTAACCTGCAATTTAGACAAACTCATAATAGTGTTAGTGATAGTGCAAAAAAATCATTTACCTAGTCTGCTTGTGCATTTCCATTTGGTTAATGCGACGTATGTATTTCACATTAGATTCAAAGGATTTCTTCTTGTAGTTTGATGTTGCCTTGGTTTGGAGAATCGGTGCTTGAAGGAGTGACATCTGCATTTTACCTTTCTCTGAATCAAAGGCTGACAACATCCTACTTTGAGAATTGAAAGTCTACTTCCAGACCTGATTGTAGGTGTTGGCCTTCAAGGCCTCATTCCTCACTTTAATCTCCTTAAAAATATCAAATATTATTTTTTTTGTCCCCACTGTAGTAGATGTGTTGGCCTGCATAACCTGTTGTTGATCCTATGAAGCTGTGGACGTAGTGGGAGAAAGTGTAGTGTGATCAGCTATCAATGAGGAAAGAAGTGGCTCTTTGGTGGTAATAATGTTCTCTTGCTATGAATCCTTGTTTAGGCTTAGTTGAGAACTGAGTTTGGCCTTCTTCCTGTACATGATTTTGAATCCTTCACTAAAAATCTCAGTCCCTAAAGGTGCTCTTCTTCTCTGCTTCTCTTTGTTGTTTCTCCTATGTGATAGGAGTCTATGCTATGGAAGATGACACCAGCTTATCCTCTGCCTCTTGTATGGTGTTCTCAGCCAATTCTAGCTAGTTTTAATACTTTTCTATCTCTGGTCTGGCAATGTGGAAATAAGCAATATATTTATTCTCTACCATTCACTTAGAGATGGCTCCTAATGGATCATATGACCAGGTGAAACTAAGGCTGAACTGCATCTCTTTCAGTAGCTTATCTGCTTCTTCCCCTGCTACCCTTTTGTTGCAAATGAAAGGCCCTATTTGTGTTTTGATTTTGAATTGGGAATTCTTCTTGGAAGCTAAAAAGTGGATCTCATCCATATTAAGCATTTTCCTGATTTATTCTAGAGCAAACATCCTCATTGGGAGGAATTTTGGTAGCTTGTAAGGGGCAAGCTCACACCTCAGTTCTATATAATTCTGATAGAGGTACTAATCCCCTATCTGGACTTGGTTTGATCATTGCAAAACTTTCATAATTTCTTCACTGATCCTTGGCTCTGTCCTACTGCGTAGGAGAGTGAGTGCTAGATTTACAAACATCTCTATGAACTGTTTATATTAAAATTCCTTTTCTTCCTTCATCACCAGTGTAATCCAGAAAATGACTAACTCTTGATTTCCTTCTTCATCCAGCTTTTGTAAGGCAATCTTCATATTCTCTCCCTGAAAATATATAAACATATAAACTAACATAGAAGCATATTTGAATACCTCCTCAGCCTGGAATTTGATAAACTACTCATGGATAGAATCTGCAAGAAATTGGCTAAAGTGAAACAAGATGGAAGGCTTGCAATTTGCAGAGAAAATGGAAAGAAAACCTGTAATTGCCAAATCAGCCCACTGATATGAGTAATATCCAAGGAGGTAGGAGATGAATGTGATAATTTGCTTGGCTCTCTTAGGGAAAATGGAGGATGGATAGGGAGGATTTTTCTTAGGTAATGAGGCATCTTCAGTTAAGAAAAGCTCAAATGTTTTGGCCCTTTTAGTAAAGTCTAGTTTCTGATACATTCAATAAGCACTTCATGGGAAAAAGTAGTTGCATTCTATATTGTAGGGGCTTGCAACATTTTGTCTATAGCTTGAGGAGTGATAGTGAACGTAATTTCTCTAGTGGGGGCAATGATAGCTCTTTGCTTGGGTAGATAGCAATCATGACATTTCCTAATGAATTGAGGGGTGTCGTGGATACAAGGAAAGATATAATGGTGAAAATCGGATTCCCATAGTTGAATGTCATCATATTTATCTATAAAATTATCCTCGAGCCAGTAATACATCTCAAAAATATCAAATTCGCAGAGAGTTTCATGAATTTTATAGTCTCTGTCTACCAAAGGGATGTGGTGAAAGTCAATGGGAGGATGGATTAGAGGACTCATGGGTTCTTCTAGTCCCTTGTCTTTTGGAGGCATGATTGGACAAGGGTAGGGACAATGGTGAATTATGGATTACATGTTTACAGTACATAGAGAGGACTTGTGATTTGCAGAGAAAAATAGAGGTAATGGTATGAAATTCAGTTAGCTGGCAATAACCTCGGCCTAGTAAAGTTTTTGAATTTTGGACTAATACACCTATAACAAAGCAATAGAAGTGTATAAGAATAGTAACTAGTGAATAGGTGAAAGGAGGGATTATATAGCATTCTAGACTTTCCCACTGATGGTGGCATGGGTGGGTTGAATTAACGGTTAAGCCATTTAATTGCCTAACGGTTTAATTTTGGAGGGAGCAGAGGTGATTGGTGGGATCAACAGGTAGATGACATGGCAGAGGGTGAGTGGTAGGAGGGCAATGAATAGAAGAGTGGTAACGAGAGGTGGAGAAACTGCTTTTCGGATGGGGGGGAGGTAGTTAATGGTTTCACCTCGGGGTGTGCGAAATCACATGGTGTTGACACGTTGCAATGGGCGTAGTTTCAAATACTGCCCATTTATCTAATCAATCTATGTATATGACTTGATTTGTATCTAGTATATTTTGCATTCAATCACTTAGGAAGAGATTGAAAATGAAATATATATATA
>APFE030859853.1:90776-108227 GCA_000404065.3 Pinus taeda | reverse complement strand
TATATATAGTTTTAGGGAAAAACTCAATCGTTGATTAAAGTAATTTGAATATTGAAAAAATTGATAGTTCTAAGGTTCAAATCCCATAATTGTAACTAATTTTATGGAGAGGAGGACAAGGCATAAATCCCAAATGTTTACTAGTAGCTAATGGCAAGTGAGCCACTAACATCCTCTGAGATTATATATAATAATTCAAGAATGGACTATTAGCGATGGTGGTCTGGTTTGACCTATGAAGTAATCACCATATACCCTCATATACCCTCAATCAGTGACAACTCTCCAGTAAAAGGAAGACCAAAACCAAATATGATACTATGGATTAGTATCCTACTTCAATGAAAAGGATGCTACCATGGATTGGTTTGGTAAGCCCTCTTATTATATGCTTCCAATAAATTTCGTTGCAACTCTCCTTTACGGGGATTCAATTATATTTGATGCGTTGTAATTTAGTGAATACTCTTTAAAGATCCTCAGCGGAACATGATAAGTTCCGTTTAGATGCTTCGATGAAGACCAACAACTTTCAACTCGATTGGAAAGTTGGCTCGAGAAAGAGCATACAAATAGTAACCATAAATTCTCCCCCTGGCTACCTTTTTAACGTGTTTGACAAGTATGGTGTCATGACTTCAAACATTGAAATACTTGAAGTGTAGACTCAGACTCATGTCGGGAATTTCTGATAATTCCAAACAACAATGAATAGAGAATAATGCTCTGTTTTATCACAGGATCTTAACACAGGGAAGCTAAAACTGTTTGCTTTTTGAAGAACAGAGTTTTCAAAACATTTTGTATTCATTAACAGAAAAAACAACAACAATTGTTACAAATTTTTTCCTCTAATAGGGGGATTACAACAAGAATTCTTCAGATGCAGTTCCACAAAAAAAAACTTCACTCTATCTCTCCTACCAAGATTTACATTGTTGTGTGTAAAACATTTTACTTCTTACTTCTGCACTGCTGTGCGTTACATTACCTCTCTTAAAAAAAAACATAACATTACCCTTTTACTTGTATATAGAAAAAACGACTCCCGTGAATTAAAAACAATAAAAATAAATTCTTTACCTACATTTACTAATCGCAGTAAATTTCATTAATTACTTCACATGGTGGTAAATTAATTTCTCGTCCTTCATAGGTGAAAATATCTTATTAGAATCTAATGCTCACTGATTGGAAGACTGCCAAGATTAGTTTGAAGAAGGTGCGATATGCGATAGCTAAAGGATCACATCGCAACATCGTATCGGCAGAGGAGAAAGGGTGGAGCCTTAGCATATGGGGCAGAAAACACTGGACGTAATGAAGGTAGTGGGGCATGAATGTGATTGGCGATATGCGATTAGATCGCATTGCAAAGGCAAAGAACACAACAGTTTAAAGTAATATTTCAACACTCCCCTTTAATTTCAACTGCTGGGTTATCAGTCATACCCAGACATTTCCTCAAAAACTCAAAACTTTTCTTCCCCAATGGTTTTGTCAGAATATCTGCAACCTGCTTAGTTCTGCAGTGTTTTAAAACAATTTTTCCATTGTTTACCAATTCCCTGATGTAATGGAACTTTGTGTGAATGTGTTTCGTTCTCTTATGAAACACATAATTCTTGGATAATACAATAGCTGAGTTATTGTCACAAAAAATTATAGTTCCTTTAGTTCTCTCTTGGCATAAGCTCCTTAACATCCTTCTCATCCAAGTTGCTTGACATGCTGCTGCTGTAGCTACCACATATTCTGCCTTTGCTGTAGACAATGCTACAATAGGTTGTTTTTTAGAAGCCCATGAAATGGCTCCTGAACCCATGTGAAAAACATAACCGGATGTAATTTTCCGATAATCTACACTTCCAGCCTAATCACTATCGGTGTATCCAATTAAATCTGAACATTATGAAGCAGTATATAAAGTGCCAAAACTTTTAGTACCTTTAACATACCTCAGAATCCTTTTTGTTGCCTGCCAATGTGCTTCTTTTGACCTCTCCATGAATCCAGAAATTAAACTAACAACATGCATTATATCTAGCCTAGTTGCAGTCAAATACATGATGCTGCCAACTATGCTCTTGTACAAACTAGGATCAAAATCCTTGTTGTTATCCTCTTTGTTGAGTTTTAATCCCATCACTATGGGAGTGATTGTTGCTTTTCTCTCCTGCATATTAAATCTTTCCAATACTTCATTAGCATATTTCACTTGTGAGATAAAAATCCCATTCCCATTTTGTTCTACTTCTATTCCTAAGAAGTATCTCGGAAAACCCATGTCAGTCATTTCAAATTCTTCTTTCATGACTATTTTGAAGTTTTCAATAAGGTAATCATCATTACGTGCGAAAATAACATCATCAACATATAACACAGCAATTAGTATTTTATCATCCTTTTCTTTGATGTAGAGGGTGGGATCTCCCTCACACTTTTCAAATCCATTTTCCAGTAGATAAGAATCTATCCTACTGTACCACGCTGTCGGTGCTTGCTTCAGCCCATAAAGAGCTTTCTTCAATTTTCACACTTTGTGCTCTTGGCCTTTCTTTTCATAGCCTAGAGGTTGTTCAATGTAAACTTCTTCCATTAATACTCCATTTAGGAATGTTGACTTCACGTTCATTTGGTAAAGTTTCCACTTGTTTTGTGCTGCTATGGACAACACTGCTCTCACAGTTTCGATTCTAGCAACCGGTGCAAAAGTTTCTTCATAGTCTCTCCCATACTGGTGCTTATATCCTTTGACAACATGTCTTGCCTTGTGTCTTTCTATTTTGCCTTCAGCATTACTCTTGGTCTTGTAGACCCATTTAACTCCAATGACTTCCTTTCCTTTTGGTAGTTCAACTAAATCCCATGTGTTGTTTCTTTCTATGGCATTGATCTCCTCATCCATAGCTTCTATCCATTTCCTATCCTTAATTTCTTCTTCAAAATGAACAAGGTCATCAACATGACAATATAAAGCAAACAAAGAATTCAGACCTTCATTTGTTGCCTCTTGTTCATAAATGTCACTTAAATTTCCAAACTTCTTACTTCTTTCATTTGGTGTACAAGTGCTTGAAGAAGCACTTGAATTTCCTCTTTGTGGTGTGCTTGGAGAAGCACTTTCATTTCTCCTCAATGGTGTCTCTTGCTGCCCTTGTGTTGGTGCTGCTATTTGGGGATGTATTTCAGCCATCTCCTCATCATCTTCATCATGAGACATAGAGATTTTAACATTCACTGTTTTCTCTATGCTTCCATCCCAAGCTTCCTCCTCAATGAACTGAACATCTCTGCTCACAAAAAAATTCTTGGTGGATGGGTTATACAACCTATAAGCTTTGGATTCCTCACTGTATCCAATGAAAATACGTTTCTCCACTTTGCTATTCAACTTCTTCCTTAATTGATCTAGAATGTGTGCATAAGCCACACACCCAAAAACTTTCATGTGGGTGACTCTTTGCTTTCTCCCACTCCATGCTTCTTCCTACACTCTGTTCATGACCGCTTTTGTAGGGCATCTATTTAAAATGTACATTGCACAGTGTACAACTTCAGCCCAATAATCATTTGGCAAATGCTTTGCCTTTAACATACTCCTCGCCATATCCATGATTATCCTATTCTTCCTTTCAGCAACTCCATTTTGTTGCGGAGTGTACCTAGTGGTAAATTGTTTATGAATTCCATTTTCTCTACAAAAATGTAGAAATTCTTTGTAGATATACTCACCTCCTCTATCAGTTCTTAGAACTTTAATACGCAGCCCACTTTGGTTTTCTACAAGTGCTTTGATATTGCGAAATTTTTCAAACACTTCACTTTTGTTCTTCAGAAAATATACCCAAGTTTTTTTGGTAAAATCATGAATAAATGTTAATATATAGAGGCTGCTTGAAAATGATGGAGTTTGCATCGGTCCACATAAATCTAAGTGGAGAATCTCTAAGGATGCTTTTGCCCTTATGCTTTTCCCTGATGGAAAACTTTCTCTGTGTTGTTTCCCCAAGATACAACCTTCACAAAAGCTGTCTGGTTTCTCTATCAATGGTAATCCTCTTACCATTCCTTTTCTATTCAACAAGTTAAGACCTCCAAAGTTGAGATGTCCAAATCTCAAGTGCCACAACCAATTTTCATCTTTTGGTTCGCTTTGGAAAGCCTCTTGTGTCACAACTGCTATTTCTACTCCATCTTTTAAATCTGCTTTCATTCTGAGAGGGAACATCATGTTCCTTTTCATCTTCACTTCAGCAATACATTTTTTGTTGGGTGCTCTATCCATGATGGTGCATACATCATTCTCAAAGAAAACATTGTAACCCTTTTGAACAAGCTGTCCAATACTTAAGAGGTTACATTTCATTCTAGGAACATAATAAACATCTTCTATGGTTTTCTTTTCACCTTTTCTTGTTAAGACATTCACTTCTCCTTTTCCCATAACGGAAACTTTACTATCAGTCCCTAGTGTGACTTGTGACTTCACACTCTGATCTAACTTAGAAAATAGGGCTATGTTTCCTATCATATGGTTACTGCAACCGGAGTCTAGAAACCATATGTCTTCACTCTTTGTTTCAGCCATAGCATATGCTAAAAATAAATTATCTTGGCCAATATTTTCTCTAGTGAAATTTGCACTAGATCTATTATTCATATCATGCTGCTTCTTCCTACATTCATTTGCATAATGCCCCAATTTTTTACAATTGTAACATTGGACATTGGATTTATCATACCTTTGTCCTTGAGCATGATGTTGTCCACTTTGTTGGCTGCTGCCTTGGCCTTGGTTCTGATTTGGATTGTGGCCTCTTCCTTCAGCATTTGCTGGACTGTTTCTTCCACCTCTGTTTTGGCTTCTGCCTCTTCCTCTCTTGTTTCCTCTGCCTTGACCTCTTCCTCTTCGAAAGAACATCTGGGTCTTAAAGGCATGCCCTATAGATGACTTTTCATTTCTACTCAATCTCTGCTCATGTGTTATTAGTGATGCATGTAGTTCATCAATATGAGAAGTTTGTGAGATCCTTTGTCTCCTCTATGGTGGTGACTATCACATCAAACTTTGAGGGTAGGATCCTCAATAGTTTCTCCACAATCCTTCTTTCTTCAATAATCTCTCCATGAGACCTTATCTTTGTGACCAGACCAATCAAATGTGTGAAGAATGAGTCAATATTATCTGACTCCTTCATGCATAGATTCTCAAAATCTCTCCTCAACAACTGTAGTTTTGCTGTCTTCACTTTCTCCATGCCTTGATAGGCTATCTTGAGAGTTTTCCATGCTTCTTTGGATGTCTTGGCTGCTGCTATCCTTGGAAACACACTCTCATGCACTGCATTATATAAGAAGTAGAGGGCTTTAGAATCCTTCTTCTTATAGCTCTTCAACAACTCTTTCTCTGCTTGAGTCAAATTATTAAACTCATATTCATCTACTGACTCTTCAAAACCATCCTCAAAAAATTCCCATAAGTCTTGTGAGGCAAGCAAAACTTTCATAGTTATTGCCCAATAGTCATAGTTTTTCCCATTAAATTGTGGGAGCTGAGTATTAAAAACACCCATGCTAGTGTTGGCTCCAGCCATTCTTGCACTCTTAGCTATGCTTCAAAATACTTGACTGTGTAAAAATAACTCACTGTCTTCAACAATAACACAAAAACTAGCTTGAGAAATACCTTGGATTCTTTTCTTGACTAAGTCTTCACTCTGTTGGAGAAGCTGCGGCAACAAGAAGCCCTTCCTTCAGCTTCTTTGACACCTTCAAAGAGCCTGGACAAGCTCTAATACCATGTTGGAAATTTCTGATAATTCCAAACAACAATGAATAGAGAATAATGCTCTGTTTTATCACAAGATCTTAACACAGGGAAGCTAAAACTATTTGCTTTTTGAAGAACGGAGTTTTCAAAACAACTTTGTATTCATTAAAAAAAAAAAGAACAAAAACTGTTACAAATTTCTTCCTCTAACAGAGGGATTACAATAGGAATGCTTTAGATGCAGTTCCAAAAAAAAAACTTCACTCTGTCTCTCCTACCAAGATTTACACTGCTGTGTGTAATATTTTTTACTTCTTACTTCTGCACTGTTGTGCGTTACATTACCTCTCTTAAAAAAAACATAACATTACCCTTTTACTTGTATATAGAAAAAAAACGACTCCCGTGAATTAAAAACAATAAAAATAAATTTTTTACCTACATTTACCAACCGCAGTAAATTTCATTAATTACTTCACATGGCGGTAAATTAATTTCTCGTCTTTCACAGTTGAAAATACCTTATCGAAATTTAATGGTCGCTGATCGAAAGACTGCCAAGATTAGTTTGAAGAAGGTGCGATATGCAATAGCTAAAGGATCGCATCGCAACATCGCATCGGTAGAGGAGAAAAGGCGGAGCCTTAGTATATGGGTGCGATATGCGATTTGCGAACGGAACTCATCGCAAAATCGCAATCGCAGAAAACACTAGACGTAACGAAGGCAATGGGGCATAAACGCGATTTACGATACGCGATCAGATCGCATCACAAAGGCAAAGAACACAATAGTTGAAAGTAATATTTCAACAACTCAGCCTCAACCTCATCTCATCCTCATGGTCTTAAGTTCAACATTCATTTGTGGCTCATATTTTTATACATATGAATACCCCTCTTATAAATGCTCCTCATTGCTACCATCTAAGCATATTTCATTGGAAATTGATCCTCATTTACTTATTTACTTAAGCTCTGCAGTCATCTCATCGGTTCTTAGACTCTTTGGTTGAATGGGTAGATACTTGAGATCCATAATGACGCTTCTCATTATCACGCTCACCCTTTTAACATGGAATCTCATACGCTCCTTTGAATGTCGTTCCCTGGGTAAGAAAAACAGTTCCTGCTTATTCATGTACTCTTCTCGTTTGTTTACCTGATTGGTTTAGTTAGTTTTCTTTACAGTGATTAGTTTTCATATTTCCTGATTAGTTTAATTAGTTTTCATTTTTCCTGATTAGTTTAATTAGTTTTATTTACAGTCATCAGTTTTCATTTTTCCCGATTAGTTAAATTACTTTTCTTTATAGTTATTTTCTCAGAGAGACTTCATGCTACTTCACTGACTCTTCCCCCCATCCCCCATGTTAACAGAGGTTGTGAATAACTGATAGAACTAGCTTTTGTTTGTTTTGTTTTTTTAGCGGATGATACTGGTAAACATGGTATTGGAATAAAAATTATATATTTAAGAATATGTGTTATAAATAAGGTTGAATCTCTATAAATTACATAACCATAGTCTATTTGTGCTAAGTTTTGGACTTTTTTTCCGTATATTTTTTTATCTAATTTTGTTAAAATCTCGTAGGAATTTCTAGAAATCACAAGTTTGAGTTGAAAACTCTCCACATTTTGAATGCCCCAAGGGTTTTTTTGAGGGTGTTGAAGCCATATATAGTCAATAGATCATTTTAAACAACTCAAAATAAGATTGAGCTGAAAAAATATAACTAAATTATTTCGTGTGTTTTTATCAATGTAAAATGTCATAAATATTTTAATATTAAGGTTTATGAGGCTTTTAGACTAGTTTTAATTGTTGTTATATATGTAAAGTTTATATTAAAATATCTAATTTGAAATATATCTAAAATATTGATTTGAAATTTTATTTATATAATAAAATTTGAAATACTTTTTTAATTTATTAATATTTTGTAAATGCTAATAAATTGACAAGATGAAAATAAATTGAAACACATTAACTCATAAACTGAAAATCCAATTCAGGGAAAAACTATGGGGAAATGGATTAGAGAATTTTTTTTACAATAACAACAAGTTCTTTTTACTCATAACCTTGTAAAAATAGTTTTCATTACAATATAATGGTCCAAATACCATGGTGTTTCCTCTAATAATGTTTTGAAGATATAAAACAATCATAAAGGCATCCAACAAAAATAAAAAATCATCCTCGTTTAAGTTGAAGATATATAAAACAATCATAAAGACATCCAACAAGGATCAAAGATCATCCTGGTTTAAGTTGAAGACGTTGATGGTTGGATTTGATATTATTTATGAAAGAATAAAAAATATTACAATAATAATGACATTCAATTATTTCTAAGATATGGTAGATATTAAATTTGTAAAAGAGAGAGAAGAATAAAAAGATTGTTTGAATTCAAACTCCTAATAACTATGTGTAGATTTCAACTTTCTTATATTTGAAACTCTGAGAATTTACGCATAAAGTTAGTTACACATTTAAAAGAAAATACAATATAAGAAGAGAAAAACTAGTCTATTATTTAAAATTCAATGAACCGAAAAATAATATGCATGTAAATATGATCCAATATAAACACAATAAATGAATAAGTGTCCAATATTTTTTTCTAAGTACCGTGTATTCAAGAATATTTCTAACTTGGTGTTAACACAATGAAAAATAAAACAAAATACAATATAAAAAAAGACAAATTAGTTTGATATTTAAAATATATTCATTTAATTCATTCAATTAGTTATATGATAACATGTATGCAAATATGATTTAGTATAAATTTAATAATGAATAAGTACCTATTTGTTCTTTTTTTCTTTTCCAAATAACATGTATTCAATAATATTTTTAATTGCATGTTAAAACAATGAAAATCTGAATGATTAATTGCCTCAACATCACCAAGATTGCATTGTTATCCATTTCTTATAAATCAATTAATATAAAATGCAATAAAAACTCATAACAAGGATAGACACTCGAACTTTTAAGATAAGAAATAGGATCAATATGTGATCCTACTTTACATTAAAAATCAATTTCCCAAATACAATGTCCCTCCAAAGCCCATGTTTTGTCTTCATAACGAATCTGAAGGTTTAGTATAATAATTATAATTAAGATTCTATTTAATTTATATTAATTAATATAGAATTTTATCATATAAGATATTCCGCCCCTTTTAGACTATATATATATATATATATATATATATATATATCTTGAAATCAATCTTATGATAATATGCTAATTCAACCTTTAATAAGCTATTAATTAATTTAATATTTAAAAATATTCTTTCTAACCCCTAAAATTTCTCTAATATTATATTTTCAATAACTTTATAAATAACTATTAATTTAAAATTAATTTTTTTATAATTAATTAATTTATTATATATTATAATTATCAGTTTATAAAATGGCCCCTTTAACTTTTATTTTATAAGAATATAACTAACTATTAATTTAATAATTAATTAAATAAAGGTCATGCCCCTAATGGAGTCCAACTAACCATTTTCTAGTCAAATTTAGCCGTTAGTCAATATATCTATTACCTGGTCAAGAAATATAGCCGTTGGATGTTCTGTTCTCACTATTTAATATACAAAGCTAGATTTGATTCTTCAACTTGTCCTCACGATGAACCACACTGGTTGGTTTGAAATGCGTCGCCAAATGCTTTATCATGTGATTTACGCCAAAATACTTGTCTCATAATATTTTATAACGTTTTTATTTTATTGAAACTTGGTTGTTATTCTATTTTTTAACCTTTCATAATAATATCTTTGAAGTTAATATCAATTTACATTAATGGAAACTTATTAAATCCATGTCATAAGCAAAATATTTAAGGTTCAAACTTTAATTTGTCTCGAACTAATTTTATGTATCATAAAAATATTAGAATTAGTTTGTTACATAGTGATTAAAAATGAAATGAATAAATTTAATATTTTTAGTTCATTTTATTATATTAATGTCTTCTTAGAATAATTTGAGATAAAATCATTTATGTACCTTATCTTTCATGTAAAATAGTTCGATTATTTTTCATTCAATGACTAAGAGTAAAAAATTTCTTGAATTTAATAAATATTCTAAAATATGAAATGTATGTCATGTGAGTAAATTTTATGTTTCAAATTTAGAGAAAACAAATGGTAAAATGAATAATCATTTTGTGTTCAACAAATAGTAAAATGAATAATCATTTTGTGAAGAAAACATGCAAGAGCAAGGCTCGTGTTAACTTTGATGGAGGTTCCATCCCCATTTATATGATTACATCTTTACTCTGACCCGTTGATATACTTTTACTCGTTGATGTTTCACACATGAATGTGAAGTGGATTTTAACATAAAGTAAATGATATTTAATAAGGGTTTATAAATTAATTTTAACTCTTTATGAAATAAAAGTTGTTGTTATTTTTTTTATAAGCTAATCATGTATATAGGGAAGTGAAGAGTGAGAAATTTGAATTGATTGTTGTGATCTAATGGGAAGCAACTAGGCAGGACGTGTGAGATTAATGATGTATTTTTACCTCAAGCAAAAACTTGTTTTTGATTGAATTTTTTTTTAAACTTGATATGGCTTAATATACACTCATGTCATGTTTTATATTGAGTTGGGTATATAGGTAAGTTTATAATTTTACATGATTTAACCTTCCTTTGTTTTTGTAAAATCATGGTTTAATGTTATAAAGAACTTATATTTATTAGGTTACTTTTAAATTATTGTGTTATTTTTAAAGAGAGGTGAAGTCAATAAAGTATAAGTGGACATAAAAACATTTTATTTAACATATATTTAAGCATATAATTTCCATTTATAGATAAAATTTAGAATTTATTATTTTTGAATGATTTCATGAGAATAATGTCTTTTTTTTACTATAGGAATTTATTGTTATGGATTATAAAAGATATCAAGTTAGTTGTTAGCATTTTGGATTTGACTCGAACTTAAAATATATGAATAAAATAATAATATGAATTATAGAATTTGACGTTTTTAGATAAATTTAAAAGGGGTTATGATAACAATATAGTGTTATATAAAAATGATTTAGAATGAAACTTTAATAATGTTCAACATATACATGAGTATAGGATAAAGTGGTTAAGTTATGAAACTAATAAAGCTGCATATTAGGTTTTTACTGTAGTTCAATTCATATCTGATTAAAAATCTAAATTGTAATATTGATATACTCAGTGACTAAAGTATTTTCTTGAGAGGGCGTATTAGAGAATTTAAATGATTGAGGTAGATGTCAATTATGAAGGGTAAATTAACATGGAGAAGATGAGTTTTAGGAGATAAAATGAGGCTAGAAATTACAGGATGAGGGTCCATGATATAGAATTTGAAAAGATAGCCCAATTTGAAGAGGGTTAAGTTGGGCTACAACACATGGGACAATACCATGGGTTACGATACCATGGGTGTGGAATTTTTTCTTTGATTTGGTTTGACACCTAACAATCTCCCACTTAGGCCAAATTGAGGCTTGAGTGAATATTTTTTTACATTGTTTCTCTCTCCTTGCCACCAAGTCCACAAAGCTCCTACTTATCTCTTGGAAAAATATTTATTAACATACAAGATGGATTATTTTTAGTGTGTATTTTCTGCAACTATAGAAAACCATCATCTAACACTTGATAAATCCAATGATATCAAGCATCAATGTGCTTTGTCTTAGAATGATATTCCATATTTTTTTGCGAAATGAATGGCGCTCTCGCTATCATAATGCAACACATATTTATGTTGTTCTATTCTTACCTATCCAAAAAACATTGCATCCACAAAATATCGTTGCAACCTTATATGGTAGCTATGTATTCTTCCTCTATTTTGGAGAGGGTTACTAACTTTATGTAGTCTAGACATCCAAGAAGCTATTTCACCTGCAAAAATATATAAATAACTAGTGGTTGAACTTCTACTATCCGCATCTCTAGCCATATTTTCATCTATATAACCTTCAAGAATAACATTATTATTACCAAAACATTAAAAAAAAATTATTAGTACCCTTGAGATTAGTTAAAATCCACTTACTGCTTGCCAATGTTATTTATCTGGATTCACTAGGAACTTGCTCACTACTCCCACTAAGTGTATGATATCTAAATAGGTCCATACCATGGCATACATCAAGCTACCAACCATTGAAGCATAAGAAATTTTACTCATTTCTTCCTTCTTCTTGTCATCATAATGGCACAAATCAGCTCTAAGCTTGAAGTGTGATGTTAGTGGTGTACTAATTGGTTTGTCATCCTCCATACTGAACATATTTGACACATTCAATATATTTTTTTTGTGAAAGATGAAAATTTTTGTTATTTCTGCTACATATAATGCTCATCCCCAATATTTGTTGTGCTAGATCTAAATATTTCATTGTGAATAGACTGCTTAAATCTTTCTTCAATAGATTGATCATGTTCTTATCATATTCGACATTTACCATATCAACATATAACAATAATATAACATACTTTTCTTTGTCATACCTCTTTAGGTAGACATAATGATCAACCTATAGTATTTTGAAGTCGTGATCCAACTTAAATGAATCAAATTTACCATTCCATTAGTGATGTTTTTATTTTAGCCTATAAAGGATCTTTTTCAACCTATAAACAAGGATCTCTTTACCTTTTACCTTGAATCCTTTTAGTTGTTCTATAACTTTTGTAACAGCCTTGGTGAAAATTCCATATAGAAAAGGCTAAAAATAATAACCGCGGTCAATGGGACACTTATTCCAAGTTGAATGTTGGGCAAGACATCCTAGTGTGTGTTCATTTGATTTTTTATGGCTAAGGAAATTGGCAAATGATATGACTAAGGCTTTGGAAACGAAAAATGGAAATTTTGGCACAATTATTTATGAAAATAATGGAAATTAGGAGAAAAAGGAGGTGAAAGGTCATAGGTTGCATGTGAGAAGGAAATGAAGGAAAATAATGGAAAATGAAGAGAACAGAAGCCTCATTCATAAAATGGTGTTTGTGGATCAGTTGGTAACGTTTTGTCAGTTTAGTGTTGGAGCACTCTCATTATTCTCTCTCTCCCATACTCTTGGACAATTAGATTTTTCTTGGAGTACTTTGGCATTGGAGTAAGAAAGGAAAAGCAGGCATGAGGAAGCACAGATCAAGAAGGGATAGGCTAGATCAAGTAGCTAAAGAAGGCTTCATTCCAGGTATTGACTTGCATGTGTATTTTCCTTGGTAGATTTGGCATGCATGATATTGCATGTGTTTCTCTTCTACCGTGGCATGGGATTTGCTAGGTGCAATAGTCTTTTCAGCATAGCCTTTCCATTTCTTGATAGCTTTGATGAGATGGTTTCTCTCATTCAATTTATGTGGGATGGCCGGATTGGATTCGAAGTTGAGTGGGGTGGATGGGAGGAGGGTGTTACATAATGCTATCTGAGAATGGTTCTACTCTTGGACTTGATGGCTAGTGTATGTTGGTCATGCATGTATGTCAGTTGCATGTGTGTCTCTTACACTTGCATTTCATGTGCTTGTTGCATTTGCTTGATGATTGGTTATGGTTGTAGTAATGTTGCCATGGAGAATTTGATATTGATTTTGTAAAAATAAATTTGTGATGAGTATGTGACTGGTTACATATGGATTATATGTCACTTACATGTTGATTTTATGTCGCCTACTTATATCCTTGTATGTTAGGTTACATTCTTGAATATTCTGATTACATGTATTAGCCTTGTACATTGATTACAAGAATTGATTACTTATGTTTGAATACATGTGTTTATGTGTATGTGTAGCTAATTAGGCATTGGTTATGCATGTTGTTGGTTGCATGTGGAAATGTGTATAATGGAGTAATGGTTGGTTTCATGCATGAGGTCATAGCATTCATTGTTGGTATGGCCTTGCATTGATGACTGGACCCTAACTAAAGTTATTTTTATGTGTTGATACATTTATTTATGTATTTCTATATGTTGTTATGATTGTGTTATACACGTATCACTCTGATTTGGTGATCTTGCAGACAAGGTATCCTCCCTAAGCTATACTAAGGTATGCCAGTTTATTGACATTTGGTTTATCTGACATATTATGCATTGTAGGAAGAAATCTCAAATGGCTAGGAAGATGGTTGACTAGAAAGACTCTCCCGATGAATCCGAAGAGAAGTATGGTGTTGGTAATCCTTCTGATTTGGAAGTTACACTGAGAAGCTTAAAGGAAGAGATAAGGAGTTACAAGGCATATAATGACCAAATCATACAAGCACAAGAGAAACAAGCGAAGGCTAATGCTACACTTATTCAAAGTTTTTTGGACTTGCAGTGACAAGGACCACTTCTGATCAACCATGGATAGGAGGATGAAACTAATGGTGCATATGGTAGCAGATCTCCTAGTAGACGTAATTCAGATAGATCTGATACATTGAGAGATTGAAGGTTCTTGGATACTCTGGATAGGAAGGGTGATGATCACATGTACTATTCTAGCTCTGGTTCTAATAGACATCATGATCGTCATCATTATCATCCTTATAGGAGAAATGGTAGGGGATACTTTCCTTATGAATTCAGGAAAGAAAAACCACCTGCTTCTAATGGAGATGTGAAGAAGTCAGAAGATGCAGAGGCTTGGATACTTTGAATGAACAAATTCTTTAAGTTGCATGAGTACACAGATAACATGAAGGCCATGATAGCTATCTTCAGTTTCAAAAGGTAAAGCAAACATCTAGTGCAAATATGTTAAGTGGGTTAGAGACATCAAGAGAGATGGATTGAGTTGGCAAGAGTTCAAGAGGTTTTTTAGGAAGAAATACTTGTCAGAGAGGTACTATGATAATAAGGGAAAATAATTCTATGAACTAAAGATAAGATCAACGACCAGGTTTCTAGAGCTATATGTACCATATCTTACTGATGAGAATACTAAAGTTTAGAAATTTGTCAATGATTTTCCATTAGTATTTAGAGATCGGATTGAGTATGATGAGCCTCGGTCGAGGAACACATTGGGAAAGTAAATCATTTCTATGAGAATTCAAAGCGTAAGAATGAATATGAGCATGGATGGAAAGCAATAGACAAGGGCGGAGATAAATGGCAGCCTAAGAGGACAAGGCCTCAGAATGCAGATGGGAAGGAAAGTATGGCACCACGAAAGAATTTTAATGTAGCTAGATAGGGACATGGGTCACATCAGCAACATTAACAACATAGAGGTGAGGGTAGTGGTCAGTTGGAGTGTTGGAAATGTGCCGAGGAACACCTTAGGAGAGACTGTCCACAACATCACGGTGAAAGGCCTAAGATATACAGTGCACAGGAGGCGCATACTATTGGGGAAGTTGGTCAAATTATTCTACATATCTATGCAGTAGTGGACAACAGGCACGCAGAACACCAGGCATCTATCATTGAGATGGATGGTAAGATTTGTGATCAAGTTATTTCTATTCTCATTGACCTTGGATCTAATTATAGATATCTTAGTCCTGACTTGTGGATAAGTGTGTTTTGAGTAAGGAATTGCATGCAGAGTATTGGTTAGTACAGTTGGCTATAGGTATGAAGAAATGAGTTCATAATTGGGTAAGATCTTGTGTATTTGATTTGAATCGTATGCCTAATGAAACACATCTACATGTGTTAACATTGGGATCATACAATATGTTGTTAGGCATGGATTGGTCGTATCTTCATAGAACGAAGGTACACTGCTATGATAAAGCTATTGAGTGTGTTGATGACAATGGGGAACCAAGAGTCTTATAGGGTAATACGAGAGCCACATCACATAGGATGGTGACAATTATGCAAGAAAAGCGTAGTCGTGGGAAATGGTTCAAGCTATTTGCGGTACACATTTCTAGTGATAAGGGTAAGGGGGTTGAGGATGCAAATTTCTTGAATAGGTATGAAGTTTTGAAGCAGTTCAGGGATGTATTTCTCAAGGATATTTTAGAATTTCCACCTCATATGGAGGTAGAATTTTGTATTGATTTAGTGCCAGGGGAAAATCTAGCATCAAAAGCATCTTATAAATTAAGCACACATGATTTAGTTGATCTAAAGTTGCAATTAAAGGAAATGTCGTGCAAGGAATACGTTAGGCCAAGTGTATCACCTTGGGGCACACTATTATTGTTTGTGAAGAAGAAATATGGTACCCTCATATTATGCATTGATTATAGGTAGTCGAACAAAGTGACTTTCAAGAAAAGATACCCCTCGCTGAGGATTTTTGACTTGTTCTATCAACTGAAGGGCGCAACAATGTTCTTGAAGATTGATTTGAGATCCGGATACCATCAGGTATGCATAATAGAGGAGGGAATTTACAACACTGCGTTAAGGACCAGGTATGGGTATTATGAGTTCTTTGTTGTTCCTTTTGGCTTAACTAATGCTCCAACTATATTTATCTGTTTGATGAATAGTGTGTTGTGTCAATATTTGGATAATTTTTTCATTGCATTCATTGATGATATACTAGTATATTCTAAAAATGAGGAAGAGCATGTTGGGCACTTAGCAGAATTATTGAGGTTGTTGAGAGAGAATTATTTGTATGTTAAGCTCAGCAAGTGTAGTTTCTTTCAGAGTGAGGTACCCTTTGATAAATTCTCTTCGTCGCTACAATCTAAGTATATTGCATTGGAAATTGATCGTCATTTATTTATTTATTTTAGTTCTGCAATCGTATGCTACTCATTCGTTCTTAGACTCTTTCGTTGAATGGGTACATACTTGAGATCCATAATCACTTTGCACGTTATTATCTTCATTCTTTTCACATGGAATCTCATATTCCCCTCTGAATGTCATTCTGTGGGTAAACAAAATAGTTCCTACTTATTTAGCTGCTCTTCTCCCATCCCCTACCGAATTTTCGTTTGTTTACAGTAATTTTTACGAGAAAGTGTATGTAGTTTAATTAGTTTTCTTTACAGTTATTTTTTCCACAAAGGCTTCATGCTTCTTCGCTGACTCTTCCCCCATCCCTAATGTTAATAGAAGTTGTGAATAGTTGATAGAACAACCTTTTGTTTATTTATAGTTATTTGCAAGAAATTGTAAGTAGTGTTAATTAGTTTTGCTTGGAGGCTCACTGATATATGTGTGTATTATTTGCATCATATGGTATTGGCGTGGGATGTAAAGAACCATCAATGTAGCTATTACCAAACTCTTGCACTACTTCCGGAGGACACTCCCACTACCCATAGTTACTTTTTATATATATTAATCATTATTAATGTAGTGTTTTTCTTGTTTGATTGCTTCAAATTCATATACTTATATATATATATATAATATATATATTATTATATATATATTATTATATATATATTAATATATATATATATTTATATATATAGTTATATATAGATATTGTTATATATTAATAGTTTTTATTTTTAATTTAAATAACTTATTGTTGAGTCAATGATATAAATTTAATTTCTATAAAATATTTTAGAATGTTCTTAATAGTATTGATAAACCAATTAGGTTTATTTTAAAAAATTGGTGGGAGCCTAATAAATTTTCATAGTAAGAGTCCTTGAATAATTCTTTTGATGGTGGAAATGGATTCAGCACCATCAAA
>APFE030859853.1:29489-90267 GCA_000404065.3 Pinus taeda | reverse complement strand
CCAGCATGGAAGAGATGTTGTAAGGTTATGTTATGTTATATGATGTGATGTTATGTAAACATTTTGACTTGTCTAAATTACATAACAGTAAAAATACAATTTGAATACAATTTAAAAAATAAATAAAATATAAAAATAAAATTAATAATTAAAATTAATAATTAGGATATTTTTACTATTACATAAAAATTGATAAAAGTAAAATATAATAAAATTAGAATAATTAATTATTATAGTTATCGATTATTATTAATTAAGTCATCCTAGATGCATCTTAACTTTGGATTGAGGTGAAAACCTCTTTGAGAGTGAAAAGATATCTGATCGCTCTGGATGCTTAATAGATGCATAGTTAATATGGATCCAAATTGGTATATATAAACTTGATATTAAAAAATGTAATAAGAATGAATATCGAAATATATTTAAATTTTTTGTCTTGAAACATTTTATTTATAATAAACATTGGATTATTTTTTTACTAAAATTTTGTAAATGTTAAAAATTAGAGAAAAAAATAAATTGAAACAAAATAACTCAGAAAGTGGACACACGATCCGTGAGAAACTCAATTTGTTGAAAAACCACAAGGAAAGGGATTAGAGATTATTTTTACAATAACAATAAAAATATTACATTTTATCAGCTTATTTTTACTCACACTCATGTAAAGAAGATTTCATTACAATACCATGCGTTCAATACCATGGTGTTTTCTATCATATTGTTTGGGTGATATACAAAAATCATCAGGGAATCCAACGAGGATAAAACAATGATCACACTTTAGGTTGAAGATTGACCTTCTCCAACCACATGGGGTATTCCGTCTATTTAATTTTATTTATAAACAAATAAAAAAGTGTTACAATAATAAAATCTTTAATTAATTCTAAGCTTTGCAAATGTGAATTATTATAATCAAATGTTAAATATTAAGGACATGTCATCTCAAAGCACAGAGTGGTGGTCGTTCCTGAAAAATTCAAGGCCAGAAGGGAGTTACCTACTACCTGAAATGACATAGAGGTTAGATCCTTCATGGGATTTGTTGGCTATTACTAATGATTCATTCGATATTTTTTAAATGTTAAACACCCAATCACAAATTTACAAAACCAAGGGTTTAATTTACAATGGATATTAGAGTGTGTAGCTAATATTGATCATCTAAAACAATTGCTCACACATGCACCTATTTTGAAAATAATAGACCTAGATAAATATTTCTTGGTTTGCACGGATGCCTGAAAGGAAGGACTAGGAAGAGTCCTAATGCAAGAGGGACACATAATTTTCTATAAGATGAGAAAATTAAATGAGCATTAGAACAACTATGCCACTCATGACTTGGAGCTAGCAACAATTGTGCATGAGCTAAAATTGTGGAGGAACTACTTTTTTGGGAGAACATTTGCATTCATTTTTATCATGGAGGGTTGACATACTTCTTTTATCACCCCAAATTAATTGTTATTCGATCCAAATGGTTTCTCTAATTAGTGCATTTGATTTTGATAGGAAACACATTAAGGGAAAGAAAAATTGAGTAGTAGATGCACTTAATAGAATTCTAGAAGTATCTCAATTGGAAGCCATGAACACTTGTGAAATTGACATCAAAGAAAGGATTAAAAAAACATGGAAACATAATGGAATTTCCAGCATGTGAAGGAATGATTACATCAAGAACCAAAGAGGAAAATAAGCAAAAATTACAAGGTCACTGATGTAGTATATTGGTGTTTAGAGACAAATGGTATGTACCCTGTGTGACCTACTTTAAGGATCTCATCATGGATGAGTTTCATATAAGACCATATTTAGGTCATCCTAATTAGCAAAAAATGATAACCATGAAGAAATCATATTATTGGCCATTGTAGAAGTATAGTAGTGTTGTATAGGACATTGTGAACCTCACTATTAGGTAGGAGTTGACCCCATGTGATGGTTGTTTTTAAATTTGACAAGAGTGTTGGATCACATGATTTATCCATTTTGAGGAAAGGAGTCTTGTCCATGATAAAAAAATTGAGACTATTTGTATGTTGTAGTGAGATGTTGATCATATGTGTCTCCTCAATTTTGTAGTAATGATGGTCTTTGTGCTATAACAATGGAGAGAAAATTGGGAATTAGGACATGAGATGTAATAATGGAGAGTGGAAAAACAAGAAAAAATATTGTTTGGATAATAATGCATGTTATAAATTTATTTTCTATGGTTGTGAGAAAGGAAAACAACACGTGGAACATAATGAATTGGGGATTGAGATAACTTACAATGGAAAATAGATAATGAGGTATGGTTCGGGATAGAAGGGTAGCATGATGGATAAAGAATTTAGGGTTCAAGAAGTAATATGGTGTAAATCCAAAGGAGTACATTATGAAAGGAACAAAAAAGAGAGAAAAAACACATATAAAATTTGTTTGGTTGGATTTGTAACAACCCTGGTGAAAATTCCACGTAAAAATATATATAAGGCCATGGTGATGGGACATGTATTCGAAGATGAATGGTGGAGGAAACGTCCTAGTGGGTGTTGATTCAGTTTATTATGGCTAAGGAAATTGGAAAAGGAAATGACTAAGGCTTTGGAAAGGCAAAGAGGCATTAATTGGCATTTTATTTATGAATGTAATGGAAATTAGGAGAAAAGGAAGGTGAAAGGTCACAAGTGCATGTGAGGAGGAAAATGAAGGAAAATAATGTAAAATGAAGAAAATAGAGGCATCATTAATAAAAGTATTTTGAGGATCAATGGGTAGGCTTGGATAGTGTAACATTTTGTTAGTTCAGTTTTGAATCTCTCTCATTACTCTCTGTCTCTCATACTCTTGGAGACTTAGAGTTTTCTTGGAGCACTCTTAGAGGGTGTGGCATAATTGTATTTTCAAGAAAGAAGGCAAAGGAAGAGTAGGAAAGTGGAAGAGGGCTTTGGGATCAACAACTACATCATATTTGTTTGCAAGTACCGAGTTGCATGTATATTTCCTTCACTAGTTTTGGCATTCATGGCATATGCAAGTGGATTCTTGGTCACGATCTGTCATTGGCATGGAGGATTTCCTGGAATAAGAGTGGATTGCCTAGCCTTTCAATTTCCTGTATAGCCATGGATTTTGTGGGTTATTTCCTTGTTGTGTTTTGGTTGGTTCTCACGTTTCCTTAGCTTGGGTTGAGTTACTAGTTCCTAGAGTCTTGGTTCGAAAAATGTTATGGAGCCTTATAACAACTTGGGTTGAGTTACTAGTCCCATAGCCTTGGTTGGACAAATGATGTGGAGCCCTTGGTGTGCTGAGTTACTAGTCCTAGAGCCTTAGTTGGACAAACACCCTAGAGCTCGCTGACAATTGTGGGTTGAGTTACTAGTGCTAGACCCTTGGTTGGAGCAAATGCTTTGGAGCCTTGGATGGCTGGGATAGAGACCGATCTGATGATGGTTTTGTGATGTATTACCATGAGTTGGAATCACTATTTGATGGCCTAAGATGGATGGCTTCTAGAAGCACCAGATGAGTTTGGATTGTTCTGTTCTATGAGATCCCACATTCATGCTTGGAATATGGCACAGGCTTGAATCGCTGAAGAGATATTTGGCCCAACCATTCTACGATCGGGCGGAATGTGGAAGTCCCATCATGCGTTTGGATTTTGCATCATTAATGAAAGGTTATTTCTCCTTGTATCTCTATGATCATTTTGATGGATTATATGTGGTCTATATGGTTATACTTTCATTGGCATTTTTTGTTGCTATTATGCTGGTTATTTATGTGTTTAATCACAACAACTATGTATGGTTTTCATCATGTTTCTACTTTTAAATGAATGAACAATGTATCTATGACCTAATGGATGGAATAGCAGTAAATGTGTTGAAACATCAATGCTTCATAGAAAATCTCAGGTAAGCATGAGACCCTTATGCTCATATTTGTTAATTACACTTGTAGTTTACATATTCATGATATGTTTGATGAAACTCCGTTCATGGCTAGTAAGGGCCCATTAAAGGTCTTAAACAACTATTTTCTTTAATACTCTAATTTCCATGTTATTTTACTGTTATGAAGATATGCCTCAATTCTGGGCAGCAACCTGGGCTATTGGCCTGAGAAAGTGGCTCAAATCCCGGGGACGCTAGCATAGCACTGATAAAAAGATTCTCTAGACACTGGCAGGCAAGGCTATGAGAGTGACTAGAGGTACTTAGACATTATCATGGCTATAGCATGAGAGCGAGTTTGGGTTAAGTTGTCCAAAAGTTAGTGGGACTCAAGGGAAAGTTGCATGAAGTGTTGGCATGGTTCCCAAGTGTCTGAAGCTGATGTTGAATGTATGTATGATGTGTTTGTGTCAGTTCCACATCCTTAACGTGACTTAGGAGGTTGAATCATATCATAGTGGCCTCTCATTGCATGTGTTATCCTGACTGGTCAGTTTCTTGGGTAGATGTGGGAGGAGGGTGTTACATGATTATAACACTAAGAGGGAGATTTATTGTAGTTGGGGTAACATCATAGGTTTTGTTATTAAAAGTGTTTATAAGTGATTATTAAATGCCATATTAGTAAATTAAGGTGATGTTGAAATTGGTTTTCCAATAGTAAATCAAAACAATTGTAGGTTATATATCACTATCGTTAACTAGAAAATGAAGGTTGTGTTGTTTTACTCAAACAAGGTAACATGGAGAGGGGTATGTTATAGCGAGAAGTTGAAGAAAGGCTACAAAGTATGGAGATAGGAGATGTTTTTGGCTAACATTGTTGAGAATGTTCATAGCCAATTGATCTTTCACTTCAAAATTATGAGTAAAATCAAGACTTAGAGAATGCAAAGGATTTTTATGAGTCAAAATTGCAATGTCTCCACCTCAAGTTAGGCACGTATGAAGGAAGGTAAAATAAATATTTCAATGTTCTCTAACATTCATCCAATTAGTTTTGCACGTAACTCAACATATACTATTTGTATATTTAGTTAGTTGAATGTAAATGTTTGAAGAATTGTATTGTGATTTCCACTAAGCTAGGGCCACACCTTCTAAGTGGTTTCCCATGAGAATAAAATATTGGACACCATTCACCTCCATGTTTTAATGTATATTTAGTTAGGATGTGGATCCATGAATTTAATAAGTCACTATTTCCCAACATATTTGGGTGATGAAATGTAGGTTTCAAAATGGATTTTTAATGTGGAGATGCTAGACAAATCTCATAACACATATATAAGAGAATTTCCTACATCCTAGAAAATGTGAGGTAGAACGGATTATTCTCTATTAAAGAAACTTTTCTATAGGGAGACATCATGAAAAAGAGGTGTTCCACATGCAATATGCTACTCATTATATTAAAGAATAAATTGAAGAATGGTTAACTGAAGTGTTGGTTAATGTAAGACCCAACGACATAGATCTAAGATGAGAAGGTGTTCAGGTGGGAGGGTAGTCTCAAAGAAGTGCAATTTTTTTGTTGGAGATGTAGAACCATATCTACAAGTTAGGGAATGTGAAATGGGAGGGAAACCTCAAAAAATCCCTATATCATTACTAAAATATGGTACACCTTTTGGGAATTATACCAACAGAACAAAATTGAATAGAATAATCACTAACGGAATTTTTTCATTGGTTTTACACTAAGAAAGGTTTAGGTGGGGGTGTACTAGAATGGAACCAAATCTAAGTTAGATGATGTGTTGGGTGGGAGAGTGGCATCGAAGAAACACAATATTATTTATTATCTTGATCTTAGGTAGGAGTCAACCCCTATGTTGGATGAAACATTAATTTTCCCACCATAGTTATGCAAGTCTCGGTCAAGAATAGGCACCCTTGTCCCACATTATTGACATTAATATGCTTGTACTTGGAGGTGAATCTTTACTTTCCTTAAGATTCCATGTGTACTTGATAATCTCTAATATCTTTAATATTTGACAGAAACATTGTAATTCATGACTTTAATAAGATTATTCAAAATGATAATAAATGCTCTTAGAATAATTGTGTTATTTTTGTTGTCATGATTGCATTAAAATATGTCTTGTAGTTTTCATTGAAATATATTAATGATATATAGAATAATTTAATATCCACTTTAAGTGTGTATATGGAAATTAATATATTTTTTGTTAGAAAATAGATGTTAGATATTCTTTTTACATAGTATAAAAGTGATGTGTAATTCCATCTATAAAATCTAATTGGAAAAACTCTAAAACTTTAACAAATAAACTACACTAAAAAAATATTATTAACTAGAAAAATATTATTTATATTTAATAAAAATATATATAATTTTTTATATTAAAATTTTAAAATAATAATAATAATAATATTTTAGTAAAACTAATAATAATATTTCTGTGAAAATAGGTTATCAACTTTATATATATATAGCAATATCCGTAAAATATATATAAGTTAATTAAATTTAGTTCCATCCTATCAATCTAGGTATATGACTTGATTTAGACCATGTATACTTCACATTCAATCAGAGATTGAAAATGTAAAAGTGAATTGTTGGCAGTGGTAGTCTGGGACGTAATATCGCATTGTGACAATAATTGTCACAATGTTATAGTACATTGCAATTTATCCAATTTCACATTATTATATTACAAAAACTAGGTTAATTATTAAATTTATAATGTTAAATCTTTTTAATATTGGGTTTATAATTTTAATCCCTCGATTTATAATATTAATAATATTATCATATTATTATAATATATAAATTATGATAATTATTATCATAACTATAATGTAGTATACCTACAGAGAATAGTATGGGTTACAAAGGGATGTACCCAAGGGAATAATGTAATAATGGGATGGGCCATAGTAATAAATAAAGTGGTTAACCTGCATCATGTAGGGGACCACAAGTAATTAGCAATAATGTAATAATCCCATTGTATTAGATAGATGGTATTGAGGGAACCATGGTAATGACCCATGGTACTGTATGTATGAGTCCTATATAGAGGCTAGAGACTCCCCATTGAGAGATGTAAAGGAATATTGTACAGACAACCTTATGGCCTATGGAGTGTTCTTCTTCCTTATGGAGTGAATGTATGGTGCTGCCCTATCTTAAGGGTTTGATCAATAAAGAAGCATTTCTATCTATATTCAGATCTTGTTATTTTCGGTGATTATTTATAGTTATTGGGTATATTGGTATCATTTTATATATTTGCAGGTGAGATATATAACACCTTTAGTGCCAATTTCCTTTGGTCGCTCCTGTTATGATACAATTCTGTCAATGTTTCTCACATAGCATACGGATTTTCCTTTCCATGGAGAGTTGAGACAATGTGGTTTCAACTCCCTCAAGGATTATCCGCCTCGGCTTCGCCACACACTTCTTTCATTCGGCCAAATTTTGTGCATTCAATGTTGTTGGCTTAGGAATTGCTTGATTAATGAATTCCTTCAAGCCATTATCTTCTAGCACAACCTCCATTTTCTCCCTCGAGGCTATAAAATTCGAGTTGCCTTCCAAGGAAAACTCAACCTGCAAACCATAGAATGCCTTCTTCTGATCTTGAAGTATGTATTGCAAATTTGAATTTCACCTATAACCCAAAGCTCAAAACTTCGAAATCTCCTCTAGTATATTGCGTTCGGCTCTGATACCATGTAGAAAATCCTATAGATTTGCAAGGTCATTCAATTTACTAAAGCACATGACAAGAATGTACTTCTACTTTTAACCAGTGGAAGCCAATAGATCGATGAAAACAATAAGAATAAGAAGAAGATAAATCTTTGGCACATAACACAATATGTATATGGGGAAAGCCACTACTCAAAATCCAACTATTTATATTGCATATATCAGAAATATTAGGGAAGATACAAATATTTTTCTCACAAGAATAATTTCGCACAAGTACGCTCAACTCTCTCAGATCACAAGCTATATGTTGGCCAACATTTAGCCAATTATGCAACTCCCCAAGCCCCTAATCTATTTCGTAACTCCTAAGATGAATAGTCTGTATTTAAAGGGAATTCTTGCTTCGAAAAATGCGCAATCCAAACATATGATAAATATCTAATGCATGCATGAGATTTACACTTGAGTAAATAATACCATTAATAGTACATTCTCGCTACACTTTAGTCTCAACTGGGTCTTTCTCTAAAATGACATACATGGGTATCTCATGAGGGAATCTTCAGTTAACTGGAGTAGCACTAGTGGATGCATTAGTGCACCAACTGACTGTTAGTCCTCTATTAGATCCAAAAAAAAATTAGAACTAATTTAGCTGAGCTTAACTCAGTAAACTGAGTGACCTAATTTCCAACTCAATTTAAACTCATACTAGACCCCTAAAGCTTAGGGATAACATATACATGACTATAGAAAGACATCCAACTCGAAATTCCTAAGCCAATTAAGTTAATTAAACTTAATTAACTATTTACATGTTGTTATGACAATATAATTCAATTTAATTCTTAGTTTGTTTCAAGGACAAATTACACTAGAATTTCATGTTTCCATTTCTCAACAAAATCAGCTCACGAGATTGCTTTTACTGGCGACTTACACAACATTTTTTCATTGTCCCTGTACTCCCCATCCATGATCATGGAGGACCTCTATATTGAACTCGACATGCTTTCTCATCATGAAGAAACTCCCATTATGTACCTCTTCATGAGAAGAATAATTCCCCTTTGCATCATTTCCCCAGAATCTTCCTTTTAACCCAGTTTACAAGACAGACGCCATTGACCAGTTTTATCCTCACGTTGATTTGCATAGATTAAAACTAAACCTCACATCATTCAGAGTGACTGAGCCCTTTTCTAGTCACGTTGATTCTCTTTTGGAAGGTTTTTTAAATAAGGCGCCGAAGCTTCCATGTCTAGAAGCTACATAATGAAAGTCTGGTAGATGGTTGGACTGGGTGGAATCAAGGAAGTCAGTTTGGGCTCCTTTCCCCCATTAGGATGGAACAACCTCAAGAGATAATACCTTCTCCCATGATGAGAGGAACCATCTCCAATCCATCAAAGCTATAAAAACGTCTCGTTTTCCAAAGCAAAAGCTAGTTGGAGTTTTGGAGCAAGTTTGAATAATCAGTAAGTCATCTATCGCTTGTAGCTTTATAGTGTATGTTTAAGGGAGAATAGTGGGATTTTTGTTTGGTTTGAGACTAAAGGGAAAGAGGGCTTAAAATTTCATTTTTGAGGCTATCCATGAAATGCTAGTAGAAGTGTGGGAACCCAAATACGTCGGAGGAGACCAACAACGTCAAGGCACCAGTTGTAATCTCTTTCTGATTTATATAAATGCAACTATCAATTGATTTCCTACATGAAGTGTCATTCTACATATCTATGGCTTAATGTTGCTTGACCTATTAAGTAGGCTAAATTATACAATATTGTATGCTATCACGTTTGTTGTTGTTGTTGTTTGCTTGTTTCAGGTATCCGAAGGAAGGAAATGGAAGATAGTTGGAGTGAGGAAGCAGGATCATCACCAAGCAAAATAAAGTTGTAATAGGTACGTTATCTTAATTGATTCTATCTTAAGGAGACTTTCCATATAATGTTTGTTTGTGGCTAAACCTGCTCTCTCAGGCTAGAGGAATTGTTTGTGTCCGCACTGAGAATTTACTTGCACCAAAAAATGGCGACTCCACTGGGGAAACAGTCCTTCTATTTGATTGATTGTCATTTTATGGTTTTGTGTGAATTTTTCTAGTATCACCATTTCCCTTTAGTGTTCTCTGCTTTGCCTGGTTTACTGGTCTGAGCCTGAAATTTACAGTGGCAACTCTGGTCATAGCCTTTAATTTTTTTCCTTGAATCCTCGATTAGTGCATTTATTTTTTTGATAGTCACGTTGATCAGCGTGATTTTCTCAAAAATAGTCGCGTTGACCCCCTTCTAGTGCTTGTTGTCAGTTAGGCATTCATGCTGATTCCTATAGGTGAAGATCAAGTTTTACTCTAGATCATAGCCAGTGTGCCTTGCCCTTCTGATTTCTATCTCTCAGCTTGTTTTGAATGTGTTCTCCCCGAATCAAAAGCTCTTTTAGATTGGTTTATATGCTTGTTTGGTTTGCATTTTCTTCACTTGGTTTCTTGAGTTCTTGGATGGTTTGTAACCCTAGGGAATCTAGGTCAGCATCCATTCACTTGTTTGCATGCTTAGCAAGTCAAGTGTATATTCAAGTTGCTCCTTGCATTTAACTTATTAGTCCTTTTGTTGTTGTGGTTTCCATTTAACAAGTTTGAAAAGTTTCATTTGTTGATTGAGCGTCTCTTTTCGAGCATAGATCACATTGCCCATCTTGTTTTTAGTTGAGTCTTCACATCATTAGTTTGGAAGGAATTCTCTTCTGTGCTTTGCACTTGCTCGCGTTTGATTGTATTGGAAATGTTTCATTGAAGTGTTTGTGAAAGATTCGTTTTTTCATTTCATTGAAAAATACATAATTCTAGTTTTTTGAATCAATATGTTACTTTAGTTAGCATCATTGAAGATTAGAGTTACATCGTCATTTGCATTGGAAAAGAAATAAATTATCTTTATTGTTAAAAGGACTAGTTGAAGTGCATTTTATAGGAATATTTAGTGCATTTTGGAGATTTATTAGTGAAATATTTTATTCTTTGACTGTTGCATTGGTTGTGTGTTCTCTATCTCTCAATTAGTGTTAATTTTCTTTAGAGACAAATATTTCCTTTCTCATATAGTTTCATGTAGGATTTTTTTCAGATGAACGCAGTAGGGCCTTGTAATTGAAACCTAATTCAAGATCAATAGCTAAAATCTATTGAATTAGCCTAAGGAAGCATTGAAAATTAACACTTATATTTAGAGGTCTAGGCTAGAGACATGTTCTGATGTCTTTAAACCTAACAGTTTTCATTTTCGTCGGCACTAGACAACACTAGTATGGACTTGTGCTCCCCGTACCTTCGAGTATATAAAGGTATAACCCTCGAGGTTGCAATCCTTCATCCATTGGAAGTTGAGTCTGCCACCTTGTAAACATGATACACTGAACACAATGCTCAGGGAGATTGTCTGCCCGTACTTCTCGGTTCACCGGGAAGTATTCTGCAGTCCATGGTTACCTGGTAATCCTTTTTGCCTAGATTATCCTGAGCAGTAATTTTGTTATTTTTGACTCTTTAAACTTAAATATCATTGAGCACTTGTTTTCTTGAGCTCGTTAACTCTGAAGGTGACTAGAGTCACGCCCTTTTCTCGACTTTTAAAATATGAAAAAAGCAAAGTTTTGTTTCAGTGTCTTAAAATTAACTACTCATGAAATATTCCTGGTTAGAGTTATCTTCCTTAGTCTTTCTTTAGGGTCGTTTCCAATGGCAACATTTCTAGACTCTACCAGTCAGGAATTCCCCTCGGATGGGAATCCTAGTCCTTTTCTTTCTTTTATAAATGTCAGTGCTCCTTATATGGTAATGTTCACCCTCCATGGGTTAACCATTGGTTTACTAGTCTGGTTATTTTTTACCTCGGTAGTCCTGAGTGTCCCAACTCTTGTTAAATCTTCTCCTTCATTTGAACCAAATGACGTTGATTCTAAGGATGACCTCTCACCTTCTTCCTGTATTTCTTCACCCTCCTCTTCTACTTCTCCTGGTGAAATTTTCAAATCTAGTAACCATGAGGCTAAGAAGAATAAGAAGAAGAAGAAGATGAATAAGAAGAAGTCAAATAAGCGAGAGGCCAACCGTGTAGCTATTGCTCTAAATGCACTTCCTATTGACAAACCTTCTAATCCTCCATGGAAGGTCAGATTCCCTTGTAAGTTGTGTAAGGGTGATCATCTCCTTTGAGACTTCCCTATCATTCCCAGAGTCTTAGAGGTGTGGTCTCAAGACCTGAAGCGACCATCCCCATTGACCTCTGGAGATCATGTCGATGCTACAGCTTTAGCTAGCGATGGTAAGAACAAAGGGAAAATTAGATTCCCCTATAGGTTATGTAAAGAAGAGCATCTTCTTCACCTTTGTCCTCTTATGGATAAAGTGTCCAAAGCTTTGGAAAACCTCATATCTCCTAAGGTCCAACTCCCTATTGGTTATCGAAGGCTTTCTTCTGATCCTCTCCTATTTGTTAAAGATATTTATTCATCTCTTGCTCGTCCTGCTCTCCCGAGCAAGACTCTCTGTTGTTTTTTCCCAACCAACCATTGGTCAAGAAGAGTGTCGACTTGGCTCTGCCTTCAGTTGTTCACTATGTTCCCGAAGAGAGTGGTGATCATACTACTCATGTTCTCCTTGTCTCTTCAGATTCTCATGAATCGAAGAGCGGCTATGATGTCCTGGCTGTTCAGGAGATTCTTTCTTATATTTTTGCAGAGCATGGGGGAAATCATATGATACCCCCACCAAGTAGTTTTGTTGTCTCTTTTGACTGGAGTCAGCTGACTTCTTTCCGCCTCCCATATTATGTGCCTTTCCAGATCACAGTACAAGCCTATACTATGGTAGTACATGGCACTATATTAGATGAAGGTGCATATGTTAGCATCACGTCTTCTACTACTTAGAAAGCTTTGGGTTCCCCACAACTTGTGCCTGTCACCCATAATATATTTTCTTTCAACATAGGAACCATTCAACCCTTGGGGGTCCTCTTGAAGTTCCCTATTACTTTGGGAGGAAAGAACATCAATATAGACATGATGGTAGTCCAAGGTCCCTTAGTTTTCAATATTCTCCTTGGATGCGACTATGTTTATATCATGGGAGCTCTTGTTTCTTTACTTCTTCGTGTGGTTTATTTTCCACATCAAGGGAGAATTGTGACTATTGATCAACTATCATTCATTGGTCACTAGGCACCTCCTTTGAAACCATCATCCCCTATCAACTCTTGTTTGCTAGCAATATCTTCCTCGGCATAGGTCAATTATGTGGCTACCCATTCCATCTCTGCATCTGCTGATGATCACACAGATGGTATTATACAGATTGCTCCGTCTAGTGAAGACCTCTTGGAAGCAATGTTCTCTTATGGGTCTTGAACAAATGCCATGAGGATATTTCCTGTTCTTATGTCAACCTCATTAAAAATGAAACAAGGAGTCATGAGGATAGTTCCTGGTCTTGTGTCAACCTCGTTAAAAAATGAAACAAAGTGTCAGAGCATAGTTCCTTGTCTTGTGTCAATCTCATTAAAAAATGAATCAAGGCGTTTGAGGATAGTTTCTTCCTGTATCTACCTCACTAAAAAATGAAACAAGGGTCTTGAGGATAGTTATTTTACTGTGTCAACCTCATTAGACAATGAAGCACCTCCCTTTTCCAAATCGAGTCTTTGATTAAGATCTTATAAAATCCCAGTGGATTCTTTCCTCAATCTCAAAAGTGAACCTTCATTCCATTCACCTAGTTGAACGAAATGAAGCTTGGTGGGCATGTACCTTGAATTGAGTCATTATTCCCAGGGCATGCCAACTTATCTCAAGCATAGTTTTTCATTTCAAGCTTGTGTAAACATAAAACTAAATCCAAACAGAGTTCTCCATGGTTCAAGCTTGTGTTAAAATGAACCCATGCCCGATTTACATCTCGTGATTCCCGTTTAATCAGCTAATTACTGCTAGATGAGCCTTGGTTGTTTTATTACATTGCCACCATCTCTTTGGCTGATCATATGCTCTCACTTGGTTGTTTTCTTTCCTTTCCTGAGGAACCACAATGAGGAATGTTTTTCTTAGCTAGCCTATTGACCATTACATGTTTTGAGTATTTCCACCATTGCCGGAACCCGTTGGTACCCTTTATACCACTCATTCCTCCACGAAGAGTCACCTTTAAACTCTTTTCTAACTCGTAAAATATGAAAATATTGTCGAGTATTTTTTCCTTTTTTCGACTCGTTAAAGAGAATTAAAATGGGGGGTTCTTCTTTTAGCTTTCGGACTCTTAAAACATGAAAAGATTGTCAATATCTTGTCATTTTTGAACTCATTAAAGGCTGTGAAATGTCATTTACCTAGTAGACGTTTACCCCTTTTCCGGGCTCGGAAAAACCCTTTACCAAAAAGGTGCTCCTTGACTGAAATGGTCAAGTGGTTCTCTCAAGTATTTTTTTCTACCTTTCCGGGCTCGAGAGACACAAATATACGAAAAGGGACCATGCAGAGTTTTCTTTTTCGTGTCTTTTTCAAACTCTCTAAAAATGAAAAAGGTACCTATTTCAAACTCTCTAAACTCTCTTTTTCGCTTGAGGCAGCCTATCACTCTTGAACATTGACACTCATTTGTTGTTCGTGTCGGGTTTTGCGACATCCTCACTCTATCACTACCCTCCTTGGGTTTTGGGTTATCCATTTTAAACCTCTCATATGATCTCTACCATGTCACGGTGACCTTTGATCCTATGATGTCAAATGCTGCCAAACTCCGGAGTCATGTCATCAATATGTTCAAGAGAAGTCTTCCTACCTGTACATTCTCTGATCATCTTTGATTACTCGCATTCATTGTGTTTCCCATTTCATGTTGATAATGAAGGATTCATCATGACCTTCCTTCGACAGATCGCTTCTTGTAGACTTCAACTCATTATCCAAGAAGTTGATCTAGAAACTCCCTTCTAGTACCTTAGATCTTGCATGCCCAAATGGCAAGTTTTTAACACTCGACAACAAGTCCACATCATTGGCTTTCGATCAGGTGATTTCACAGGTGTTTGACTTCAGTGCCTTTATTCACATTCTGTGAAATGTGTTGCTGGTACCTTGAGAGCCATTATCATTATTGGCGGTTTCTATTGCACTTGTTAGTGGTTAACATCATTGACTGGTAATCAAGCGATTTTCTAGCATGATTGACTTCAACACATTCATTCACATGTTAGGATTTGTACTTTGACCGGTTCGTTTGGAGCGCAAGACCCTAGGCTAAGATTACACAAGTCCATGTTACGAGGCGATGTTACAATGGTCATGTTGATATACATGTCGCTTTCAAATGGATGGCTATGACCATACCATGAGTTGTTATATGTGATCCTTCTCATTATTGGATGGCTGTGACCATACCTTTGTTTCATTATGATCCTTTCTACTGGATGGTTGCACCCATGCTTTAGATACATTTACATGATCATTCTCTGGATGGTTGCATCCATACCATGATTCATGTATCATTATTCAGAGTTTTCAGCGATGTATATGTATCTATGCTTGCTTCCAGGTCTTCCAATGATAGACTTCAGTTCCCCGCTTCCACTTACAACTAATTTCACCCCTCACTCTAGTTTGGCCTGCACGCTTTACGGGGCATCTTTAAGACAACATTTTGTCACTGTCCCTATACTTCCCGTCCATGATCTTGGAGGACCTCTATAGTGAATCTGACATGCTTTCCCATCATGAAGAAACTGCTAGTATGTCCCTCTTCATGAGCAAATAATTCCCCTTTGCATCATTTCTCAAGAATCTTCCTCTTATCGCAGTTTAAAAGACCGACACTACTGACCAGTTTTCTCCTCACGCCGATTTGCAGAGATTAAAACTATCCCTCACATCGATCGAAGAGACTAAGCCCTTTTCCAGTCACGTCAATCCTCTTTTGGAAGGTTTTTCTAAATAAGAAGGCAAAGCTTCCATGTATAGAAGCTTCGTAACTGAATTCTGGTAGATGGTTGGGTCGGATGGAGCCAAGGAAGTCAATTTGGGCTCCTTTCCCATATTAGGATGGAACAACCTCAAGAGATAAGACCTTCTACCATGATGAGAGGAACCATCTCCCATCCATCCAAGCTATATAAACCTCTCCTTTTCCCAAGAAAAATTTGGTTGGAGTTTTGGAGCAAGTTTGAATAATCAGCAAATCATATATATCTTGTAGCTTTATAATGTATGTTTGAGGGAGAATAGTGTGATTTTGGTTTGGCTTGAGACTAGAGGGAAAGAGGCCCTAAAAATTTCATTTTTGAGGCTATCCATGAAGTGCTAGTAGAAGTGTGGGAACCTGGATATGTCGAAGGAGACCAACAACATCAAGGCACCAGTTGTAATCTCCTTCATATTTATATAAATGTAACTATCAATCGATTTCCTACATGAAGTATCATTCTACATCTTTATGGATTAATGTTCATTGACCTATTAAGTAGGTTGCATACAACATTGTATGCTATCATGCTTGTTGTTGTTGTTGTTGTTTTCTTGTTTTAGGTATTCAAAGGAAGGAAACAGAGGATAGTTGGAGTGAGGAAGCATGATCATCACCAAGCGGAATAATGTTCTAAGAGGTAGGCCCTCTCAATTGATTCTAGCTTAAGGATACTTTCCATATATTTTTCTTTTGTGGCTAGACCCTCTCTCTTGGGCTAGAGGAATTTTTTTTGTCCGCACTAAGAATTTACCTACACCACACGGCGGGACCCAGTTTGGCGAAACGGGGTCTGAAACCTTCAGGGACTATTTTGAGGCATCAAACGACCTTTTTTGGGGGTAATACTTTTTTGTGAAAGCACCACCCCTTTTCATACTATTCTAGACACAGATACCTTTCCAACATTGCAAGAAGTGCATCAATCGAAATCCGTGGCAAAAGTTATGCCACTCAGAAGTTGGCCTTCTTGTTTTCACACCTATAGTTTGGGAGGATGCCGTGTTAGCCCCTATTATTCATGGAAAAGCAGCTAGCCACATGTTTGTGACGTAAAAGACTCTTGAAGAGTATAACTCTATTAGGTTATTGGGATGTGTTATAACTGAGCCACTAGGAGGAAGAGGCATTCCATTATTTTAAGAGCATTTTGTTCCATAGTTGAGCAAAGATGGTTAGGAGAGATAGGAGGTAGTTTATGAAGAGAGGATTTGTGCACTCTAGTAGCCCATAGGCTACAGGTATTACTTCTTTATACCTATAGCTATATTTCCAGTCAAAGAAAGAGAGAGAAGCGACCTCACCTTCCAGCTAGGCTTTCTCCTTAAAGGGTTGTCTAGAGAGCATATCTTGTCTTATGTTTGTGTGTTCTTATTTTATCATTCTCTAATTTTATTAATAATTTCCATTCACATGCATGCACTAATTACAGTTAAATCCACAAATCTTAAAGTTTAATAAACTATAATAGTGTAGATTTTTCCGAGTTTTAATATAATAATATTAGATTTGTTGTGATGAACTGTCTAGTGGAATGTCCATGACAGTTTATGGATCATTTCGTATCAGAGAAAGTTTCTTTGTTTATTTGTGGATAGTTGTAGGGGATCTACGTTAGTAGGGTCAAAAATCATAAAACCCTAATCATGGTTGACAAATCTGTAAACGAACATCGTGATCTTGCAAAGGTGAGGCTTTCGCGTCTCGAACGCAAAGTCATGAATATAAACTGCAATGTAAACCTCCTCATGTCAACCCTAAGTAATAAGCTACGGATATTTGGAGAAAATGGGGGTTGCAATGTAGAGGAAAAATTACAAGGGGGATCAGAATATGATGCAGGAGCATCAAGGGCGTTTTTTTATTTTGTAAATATGTTAAAAGGGGGTGTGATGAATTTTAATATTTTATTAATTAATTTGAATAAAATAGGAGAACGTGAGGATTTTTGTAAATATCTTTTATTAATAAAAGGATATGAGGGAATTTAATTAGTTGAAGGATTTTAGGGATAAAGATCTATCCTTTAGGGATGTTGAGAGATTTAGGGGTTTGTTGAGGAATTGAAGGGATTGGGCATTTAATTAAATGACTTCTTAAAATTGTATAAATAGGAGGGAGATTTGTGAGAGAATGTGAGTACAGTGCAAGGTTTTCTACTTAGAAGCGTTAGGGCTTATGTAAAAAGGGCCATCGATTTGCATATCTGGCCAGGAAGAACAAGAATTGTAAGTATTTTTTTATGATAAATGTGTTTAGAGTTGTATTGGTGGATTTGTGTTTATTTTCAGTGATTGGAATGAAACAGAAGTTCGGTGTAGTTAAGATTTTAATGCCAGTTTGGAAAAGTCGATTTCACTATTTGTACAGCACATTGGCAGATTATATATATATTAATATCTGTAGCAGTGAACAGATGTATATTGAAGCCGTGAAAGCGTAGGGTATGATGAACGCTGTTTTCATTTAATTTTAATGGCTTGACAATGTGTATGAAAATCGATTCAGGAGTTTTAATCGATTAATTGTGATGCTAACTTGTGAGGAGGTTTAATTATTGGAAAGCGCTTCAGAATTTAAGATTTGTTTGCGTTAAAAGAACCAACGAATAGCATCACGGTCTATAGATCGAACTCATCATTTGTTGGAACAGTGTCAACTGAAATAAATTCTAATATTTGTTGAAAACAACTGAAGATGATATGGCACTGTTGTGAAATCGATTAAAAGGTAAATCCAGAGGGTAACCTATTCATTGTAATGATTATTCCAAATTGAAATTGAATCCATAAGTTTTTATTGTCATCCTGAACGCTGTCATTAGAAGATACGATTTTCACAATTATGGAATGAATGTGTTGGTTGATTTATTAACCAAATGTTGTCATTAATTCCAGAATGAATGCATGGTTTGAATTGTTAACTTGAATGTTGTTTTGATGGTGGATCGAATACAATTGGAAGAAGGATTGCACGTTGTATAAATTCAGAGGTAAAGGGTATGCGGAGCGTGTTAACACAATAACCAATTTATGTAAATCATAGCACAATCGATTTGTTGAAGTGTGGAACCAGAATTGAATCTGGTAATTGGGAATCGAAATTAATAAAAACACAGAGTTCTGGCATTAAACGCAGAGTTCTATCAAATGACCGAACAATCCGTCCATTGGCAATGAAACAATGATCTATTGAAATGCGATGTTGAAGAAATTATGGTGGAAATTAACTTGCAGTGAATTTTGAAGTCGATCTGTGGTATTGCAGCATAAATTGCTGTGTTGAACATTTTATGATGGATAAAGTAGGTGAGGTGCATTCTGAATGGAAGGTAAGCGCATTTACAAACATGTGTTAACATTATGGTTGGGCATCATTGCGTTTTGCAGATATGTGAATGAGTTGCCAATGAAACGCAATATTGTATATTGAAGTTGTTTTGACAATGAATTGAAGATTCATTTGCAAAGATGTGAAGGGCACAGTAAAGGCGCAGTAAGGGCGCTGGCAATTTGATACAGAAACGCAGAAACGCAGTAAGGACATATTAAGGTGAAAGGTATCCAAGTAATCAGAAAAGCAATTGATGAATTCGACTATAGCTTGGCAAGTGGTAAGAATGTCTTCTGTTTTATTAAATAGAGTTTGAAGACAGATTTTCAAAATCTGAATGACTGAATGTTTGAAAAGGGCACATTTGAGTAAGGATTAGTCTAGGCATTTCATTACTTAAAATAATGTCAAATTAAAAATTGCGCATTTGGTCATGTTTATTGGATTGATGAGCATGTACAAGATTTGACATTGGGACTGAAATGAAGTCTCTAAATCACATTGAGAATGTAGATTGTAGTTGGATGATGTGTATAAACACATGAGCATGTTGATATTTATGGTTGAAGTTAAATGTGAAGAAAAGATTCTGCATAAATGTCATAGATGTGAATTTGCCAGGAATGTGAAATTACAAGCTTCTGCACATCTGAATGGGAGAAAATTGCCGCGTGTTAAAGTAGAATTGGACAATTATTTGGGGTGCATGCTTTATATGCTAACAGAAAGAAAGTTCCTGGGTATTGCAAGCTCCAGGCTTGCATGAGAAGACCAGGAAGACATGGAGAACAAGCTGAAGAAAGAACTTGGAAAAGATCAACCCAGTTCAGGTGTCGTGAATCAATCCCTGTTCAAAGTGGAAGTAGAAGTCGACATCAAGTTGTACCATGGTGAGATTGACACTCTAAAGATGAACCATTGCTTGCAACATCTGGAAGTTTATTTCATGTTCCATCAGATCGAGGAAGGGAAAATATATCATTTGCGTGGCTAAAATTAGAGGGACGTGCACTAACTTGGTGGGAGAGCCACATGGAAACCCTGAGGTTGGAGGGAGAACCTCCAATGAATAAGTAGGAGGATTTCAAAACCCTCATTAAGTCATACTTTTATCCCATTGGGTATGTGGAGGACCAGTGGATCAGGTGGCATTACTTCAACCAAAAATCAGGCCAAAGCATGCAAGAGTACACCACATAATTAAAAAATATGGTTATAATGCTAGGTATCTCTCTAAATAACTCAAATATACTCTTCAAGTATTTTGGGGGTCTACACTGCCATCTATATGAGCAAGTGATGTTGTTCAAGCCCAAATCAGTGGACAAGGCTTGTGTACAGACACAATATCTAGAGAACATAGGCCTGAAAAGAGTGTAATCAAGTGGATGAAAGCAAAAGGAGAAACAAGAAGCTTATGAGGAGGGGAATAAGAAGAAAAAAGTGGTAAAGATAGAAATATGGCAGCCAAAATGCACTAGTGCAAAGATCCAAGTAACCACTGCAACATTGATGGCCATACAAATGAGAAGTATTGGAAGTTGCATCTAGAGCTAAACCCAAAGAACAAGAAAAAATATAATAGGAAGAAAAATCTCATGTCCACTAATTCGAGCAACCAAGCTGAAAGTATCTCAAACGTGGATGAGAAGATCGTCTGTACATCAATGCGAAAGGAGGTGAATCAGAGTAGCCTTCAGCAACAAGAAGAGAAAGAAATGGCTAAACGTTTCCATATAAAGATACAGGCCATGTAGACAAAGGTTGATGCTTTATTGGAATCAAGATCACAGGCGAATCTCATTGCAACAGACTTGGTAAAGAAGTTTGGGCTAAAATTTCATGATCATCCAAACCCATATCCACTGGGATGGGTAAATAAGGATGCAGAGCTGAAGGTCACAAAACAATGCAAAATTAGATTTTCTATAAGTGCTAATTTTATTGATGAAGTAGATACGGATGTGGTTCCCCTTGATGTATCTAGAGTCATGTTTGAGAGTTCATACATGTACATGTGTGACACAATATTCATGATGACAATTAACCAATATTGACTCATCAAGGTGCACAAAGGAAAGTAAAAAATTTCATTAGTAAGTTCCAACCAAGCAAAGAAATTGACCAGTTCAAGAAAAAAGTATGTTTTATTGTTTTTAAGAGAAAGCCATTCCGAAGAGGAGTCAACAAGAAGGAATGCATCCCTCTATTGGTGTACTAAGAAACAAAAAGAACAATTGAAGGAGTTGCTACAGGCATATAAGGATGTGTTTTGAGAGCCTACAAGGTTAGCACCTAAGAGAGAATTGAAGCACGACATTCAACTATTCCCAAACTCCCCATTGCCAAATATTGGGTTGTACATGTAGTCTATTATAGAAGCAAGTGAGGTGAAGAAATAGTTGCTACAACTACTGGAGTAGGGCTTCATTCGACCGAGTAAATCACCATGTGGGTCACCCATCACCATTGTGTGAAAGAAGGATGAGAATTGGAGGAGGTGTATAGATTACTTGGCGTTGAATAAAATGACGCTCAAGAATAGATAGCCCTTGTACAGGATAAACGATATACTAGGTCAGTTGTAGAAAGGAAAGTATTTCCCCAAGCTAGACTTGAAATCTGGATATCACCAGGTTTGATTCAAAGGAGAATATACATGGAAGACCGCCTTCAAAACCAGACAAGGTTTGTATGAGTGGTTAGTTATGACATTTGGCCAATGTAATGCACAAGCTACATTTATGATACTAATGAATGATATATGGTGTCATTTTATAGATTCATTTGTTATTGTCTATTTGGATGATATACTAGTATATAGCATTACCTAGGAGGAGAATATTTCACATTCGATGCATGTTTTGGAAACATTGAAGAAGCACCAACTACTAGAAAATCTCACGAATTGTGAGTTTGCATAGCAGACTTTGGTGTATCTGGGGTATGTGATTGGTGGAGGAGATTTGAAGATGGATCCTTCCAAGATTGAGGCCATCATGAAATGGCTGGTGCCTACTAATGTTTCTAAGGCCAAGAGTTTAATTGGGGCAATACAGTACCTGAGGAAATTCATAGCCACACTTTCAATGGTAAAACACTGCTCCATGCCATAATAACAACTGTCAATAGTTTCCAATGGGGAAATGTTTAGTAGAAGACTTTCAAGGAGCTAAAGAAGAAGATTATTCAAGCACCAGGTCTTGCATTACCAAACTTGCAAAGGCCCTTTGAAGTGGAGACAGATGCACGCGAGTATGTTATGGGAGTTGTCTTGATGTAAGGAGGAAGGCCTGTTGCTACCATTCTAAAGTATTTCATGGGGCAGTTCTTAACTACCCTACCTACAATAAGGATCTCTATGTCATGGTGCAAGTTTCAAAGAAGTGGAAGCACTATCTGATGGGAAAGGAGACAATAATCGACACATATCACCCATTGTTATAGTACTTCTAGGCCCAAAGTAAGCTACAACAAACCGAGAATTACTAGTGGATGGGGTTTTTACAATAGTTTCATTTGGCAATCAAGTATAAGAAGGGAATCACAAAAAATTTGGCTAACATGCTTTCAAGGGCACCGACATCAAATATTACATCTTTGGGGACTCTTATGCACATGGAGCCATTCACCCATGATGCATACAAAGAGGCATATTGAGAAGATGAGGACTTTAAGGAGATGTATTACCAATTGCAAAGTTAGAGTCAGTGCGCGATGGTGATAACACCATTGAATACCATCTCCACCATGGGTTGCCCTAAAGGATGGATAAGTTATGTGTTCCTAAAGGTGAGTGTTTGTAGCTGATTAGAGAGGCGCATGCCTCCAAGGTTGCAGGGCACACTGGTGTATGGAAGACCATGGCTAACTTGTAGAGGTATGTGTATTGGCCTAAGATGCAAGAGTAGGTAGCTAGGTTAATAAAAGGATGCATTCTTTGCTGTACCAACAAGCCTAACAATAGGAAACAAGGTTTATACCATCCCTTACCTGTACTTACTCATCCTTAAAAAATCATTTCCATGGACTTTATGGGAGGTTTATCGATAACCGGGAAGGGGCATGATTACATATTTGTGGTAGTTGATAGGTTTAGCAAGATGTGTGTTATTATGCTATGTAAAAAGACCATCAACAGACAAGAAGCAACAAACTTGTTCTTTGGATAGGTCAGAGTGCACTGTCATATACCAAGGATCATCATTTCAAAGAAGGACACAAGATTTCTCAATGCATTCTGGACTACATTGTGGGAGAAGAAGGACACAAAGTTGAAGAGATATACAACTTTCCATCCACAGATAGATGGGCAGACAGAAGTAGTCAATAAGACTTTGGTGGAGCTTCTAAGGGTATACAACCAGAAGCATCTGAAGACATGGGATGAAACTTTGGTATATATACAACATTATTATAATAGATTAGTCCACACTTCTACATGAAAGTCACCATTTGTGACTTGTTTTGGATATTTTCCACCTCCACCTTTGTATATTTTGTACGGGAAGAAAGGAGAAGTGAGGGAAGATCTTATAGGATATGCTTTGAGCGCTAAAAAATTTATAGAGTGTTGGTCACTTTAATTGCTTATTAATTAAAACAACTAAGTGCTACATAAATTGTCAACCCAGGGAAGTCTGTTTATTTCAAAGGAAACTACACACTGTATATGCTCAATCTCAAAAGAAATAAAAAGTTGTAGTAATAAATATACTAATCACACCTTGCCTTATGCTAACTAAATCTCTACTCTAAGTTATAGCAAAAACAATCTATTGCAGACAATTATCAAAGAATCCTTGATTACACTAAAAGGAACAATCTAGGAAAAGAAATCAATCTGTAAAGGAAGAGACTAGTTATGTTACAACAGAGAACAGGACCCTATTCCCCAATAACGAATCTTTAGCACCTTTTTTTGATTCCTATTTTTCACAAAATCACTATGTAATCTCAATTACCAATTAAAGCACTCATTGATTAAATGTGAATGAATTCAGGAAAGTAATGCAACAATCAATTGAAAAATAGAGTTCCAATAATAACGCATAAGAAATATTCAGTAACAAAACTTAACAAGGTATGGATAGAAAATACGCTTAACACAATACAGGAATTTAATGGGTGAATCTTGTGATGAAGGTGGGCCCTTTCCTTCTCACAAGACTCCCCAAAAAGAAGAACTAGAAAGGAATGCTCAGAATAATGTTTTATTCTTCTGTCAATGTATCATATTTAAAAAGATTTCAGTTCTTCACTTTCAACTAGACCTTCCCACAATCTTTCTGTCCCCCTCTAATGTATATGTTTCCTCTCTTTAAAGAGGAGACATCTATTACAATTGTTACATTATAGGTCCTGTCTTTAACTCGATATGCCAAAATAGGATAATTAGTTCTTCCATTAACAAAATGTTGTTACAATGGTTGTGACAATTCCAACTTTGGAATGTAGTTGTTACGGCCAGTGTAACAGCTCCTTCGATGATCTCCTTTTGTTGCTACCAAATCTAAAATGCAAATCACGGGCTATTTCAGCAACGGGATTTGCGCACTATGCTAACTTTTTCAACAACATAAACTATAATGATAAACTTGCAGTCTTTAGGCTATTTCGGCAATGTAGACTGCAATGGTAAATTGTTCCAGCAACTATCCGATCGACGATTAAATATAAAGGTAATGTAATTATATGCAAAATAAATTAAACGTATAGTAATGAGAATAAATATTGTATACCTTCGGAAAAATGGATTAAAGTAATAACATGGACTTTAAATACGGATTGGAAAAGGGTGACATAATAGCAAAATATATGATCAAAAAGGGACAATGTAGGGTCCTAACATAGAGAAGATTGGGCATATCTATCTATAGGTACAGGAAACACTTCAGAAGTCACAAGAGAAGTATAAGGCCAAGCATGATCAGTATAGAACAGAGAAATAATTCAAGGTGGGAGATAGAGTATGGCTATAGTTGAACAAGGAGAGGTTGCAGGGGTCTGGTAAGAAAATCAAGGCTCTAAGGTATGGTCCCTTTGAGATACTAGAAAATGTGGGTGATAATTCCTATCAACTCAGTTTACTACCATATATGCACATTTAGTCAGTCGTGAATGTAGAGAATTTGAAACTCTATGAGCCTTTTATGCTAGATCAAGAAGAGGAACAAGTCCTACCTTCTATGGAGGATTTGGCACTAGATGCTCAGGTAAAGTTGACAAAGGATAATGTTTTGCAGAAAAGGTCTAGAACTACAAGACAAGGGATGCGTGAACTCTAGAATATTGGGTTGAAGGGACAACTTCTAGACAAAGCCAAATGGTACACCAGAGAGAAGGGGGAGGAAAAATTTCCTTACCTCATTCAGTAAAATATTTTGGTGACCAAAAGCCTCACAAAATGGGTAGGTGTGATCCAAATCAGTTCATTATATTTTTTTTCATCCATATCGATGCATTTGGAGTGGAAAAAGTGGAGGAATCATCTCACGAGATTGTTTTTACCGGTGGGACTTAGTTTGGAAAAACAAAGTCTCAAACCTTTCGAGATCATTTTGATGCGTCAAACAATGTTTTTTTGGGGGGTAAAATTTTCCTTTGAAGTGTAACACATTTTCATGATATTCTACACACAAATATGTTTCCAACAGCGTAAGAAGTGTGTCAATTAGAGTTTGTATGAAAAAATTATGCCACTCAGAAGTTGACCTTCATGTTTTCACACCTATAGTTCAGAAGGATGCCGTGTCATCCCCCATTATTCATGGAAAATAGGATAGCCACGTGTTTTTGATGTAAAATGCTCTAGAAGATCCTATTTTGTAAATCTAGTTAAGAGTTGATGTAGTCAAAATTAACCACTAGTAGGCCATTAGGTTATGTTATAACCGGGCCACTAGGAGGAAAAGACATTCCATTCTTTTCAGATAATTTTGTTCCATAGCTAAACAAAGATAACCATGAGAAATAGAAGGTAAAGCAAACATAGAATATCTATGCACTATAGTAGCCCATGGGCCACAAACATTACCTCTTTGTACCTACAACCATATTGCCAAACAGAGAAAGAGAGCGAAGCGACCTCACCTTCCAGTTGTATTTTGTCCCAAAATGGTTTCTCAGAGAGCATATATTGTGTCTTATGTGTGTGTGTCCTTATTTTATCATTCTCTACTTTTGTGCATAACTTCCATTTGCATGCATCCACTAATTACAGTTAAATCCACAGATCTTAAAGTTTAATAAATTGTAATAGTGTACAATTCTCAGATTTTTAATATAATATTACTAGATCTCATGTGATGAACTATTAGTGGAATATCCACGACAGTTTACAGATCAGACACATGTTCAAGTAAATACCCCATTTACTAAACCATTTGTTATTTTTCCGCATCCAAGTCTTCTTTCTTTTGCACAATATTCCATTGAGGACAACCTTAGGCCATCTGGCCTATTCTATTTGCTCAATTTTTTTAAATATCTTATGACTCACACCATAGGGATTTCTTCAATATGGGCAGACCCCATTTCACTTATCCATATATCACAAGGAAATTCACTTTTAATTTTGAACTTGTTGTAATAAATATCTTCTAAATCTTATAATTTGTTTCTAATGTATATCTATAGTTCAGAACCGTATAAAATCACCAGAATCACTTAAAGTCCAAAAGGAGTTTGAGTGGTCTTCCAATCCCATAACTTTGCCTCTCTACACGTATTTTGAAAAGCATAAAATGATTTCCAACCCCCCAATTTTGTTTTCTTTTTGCAACCTTCCCAACTTAGATTTTTGTTGAAGTCAATTATGAGGTACTTGTCATTTGCAACTTCTTCAAGTGTACTTCCTTAAATGTAGAACTGATGTTGGTTATAATTTCTTTTTTTAGAAAAAAACACCACTCTTATCTTACTAATCTTTACTTGCATCGACGCCCTTCTACAACAATGCTCAGGGGAAAGTAAGTGCTCTTTCAAAGCAAGTGTATATTTAGAAATCATAATAATGGCATTCGCATACAAAAGAAGCCTTATAACAAACTCACCGAAATGGACACCTTCACAGCTTTGTGAATTTAACCAGTATTCAAGTTTGTCAATAGATAAACCAAAAATGGTAGGAGAAAGTAGCCATCCATGCTTGACCTCAATATCACTTCTAAAACTTTCGGAGATGCAAGTTTTAGTTTTGACTTCCACCTTTTCATACAGCCTATGAATAGTTACTATCAGATGCCTAGGAACCCATAGTCCCTCCATTCTATTCCAAATCTTATCCCTAGGGACCATGTCAAAGGATTTTCAGAAATCAACAAAGAAACAAAAGGCTTCCTCCAAAAATTTTTCAATGATGTGGCTTAAAGTTATATGATGATCAACTGTGGAATATTTAGGTTTGAACCCTACCTTCCCTTTATCACGTTTATCTCTTTCTTCTACCCACTTGCTGAATTTATTTTCTAGTATGCTTCCAGATAACTTTACAAACAAGAGGTTTATCATTATGAACCTATAATTGGAGGGATCATTGGTTTATGATTAAATGCTTATTGGGAAAACATAAAATACTTTGAAATCTCCATCTTACTTTGAATGCCAATGGGTTGGATTTCTTATAGAATATAATAAAATTGGCTTGTCTTGTCAAATAGATTATTTTGATTCAATTTCTATTTATTTTTTATTCTTTTCTGTTTTTGCAGTTGTTCCAACTTCCTTGAAGATTAATTGTAGATTCAATGTATATAAAGTATATCGGGCAATGGTCTACTCCTAACACTCCATAGGATGATAGAATTTTTCATATTTGTGATACTAAGAAGACAGAAGATGAAAAACACTTCCTTTTAGACTGACCAACTCTTCCTCACATCCCCTCTCAATTCCCTATCATCAACTACACCTCCAATCTTCTTGACTTATTGAGCCCAACTATAGCGATCTTGGAACACTTCTTTCTCTGTTGCTTGATCACAGAGACAAGATTTTGAAGAATGACAATTAGACTCCCTTTTCTTGAGTGGATCCTCATCATCATCAAAACATATTCTTCACCAAGTCTTCTCACTGTCCCAAATCTTCTAGTCAAATATTAAAGTATACAAATTTCCTTATTAACATGGAAACTCATTAGTTTACGATTTGAAAGAAACATAGTCTTCACTGTTCCAAGTCTTCCGGTCAAATACTAAAGTCTTCAAATTTCCTTGTTAACATGTAAATTCATTAGTTTACGATTTGAAAGAAGCATATTCTTCACCAAGTCTTCAAGGAACGTAGGGGAAAGATGAAACCTTTGAGATCTGGATTTTATGAAATGGAATGGTCAAATGGATTATCTTTGACATTTTTTTTCTTCTCTTGAAGATATACTCGCTTATGGAAGGTTCTAGATGTAAATGTAAATATTGTTTGAAAATGATTTAATGAATTTAAAAACCATTCATATACATTTATCACAATATAAAAAAGAAATGTATTGAATAAAGAAATAGATTATTATTATTATAATTAAAATTCAATAATAGGACAACAATTATATATATAAATATATTATTATTATTCTACTAAAATTATATGAATGAGAATAAATCTCAATCAAACCTAAACATCCAATAAAATAGACTTTATATCACACATTATTTTCATATTAACTTAAAGTACATCCTGACCTCCAATAAAATAGTTTTTATATCACACATTATTTTCATATTCAATTTAAAATCCACCCTACACAAACTAACTTTTTTACATCAAAATTAAAATAACCACATAAATTAAGATATATCTTAGAGACGTGAAAAGTGGGATGCTAAAATTTGCATAATTATTATACCTTGTCAAAGACGGCTAGCGTGACCATTTGAATCAGATGTTAAAAGTTGCATAATTACTATACCTTGTCAAACATTGCTAGCGTGACCATTTGAATGGTATATGAACTCTACATATCTCGGCGTAGTGACTCAAGACAATATATTACCAACATCCACTAACCTAGTTGTTGTAGCATTTTTTGGTTTTGATAAGGTAGAATGAAATAGTCAAAAAATAAAAAATATTTTGAAAAAATGTTAAGTTAAGATATGGACATAACAATATTGAAAAAAATGTTAGTGAAAAAATCTTGATGATGATGTCCATATCAAAGAAAATGTTAGGTTAGATGTCCTAAAAAATAAAGACAAAAAGAAAATGCCAGGTTAGAAAGAAAAGAAAACAAATAAACTCTGTAAGTGAGCACGTCTAAATGCCACTACTAGTTTTCTCCAAAATAATGGTTGTGTGCAGCTTGTTTTAAATGCCACAACCCATGACGGTCAAATAGTTTAATCTTGACTATTTCATGCTTTAAATTTGATGTTATAGTTAGAGAATAAAGATCTAGACAAACTGTTTAATCTTGGCAGATCAGTAGTTAGGTAGAGAATAATAAGGTGCTCATCAGTTTAATCTGAGCCCTTAGAGGTTATAAGGGTAGATTTAGATAGTTTTTTTTGTAGAATAAAAGGAAAGGAAAAGGGGTTGCTAGCTTAAATGCACCCAGTAAGTGAAGAAAAAATGATAGGATAAGCAAAGGGTAAGTAGAGAAAGATTGCAGAAGTATGATGATTGATTGGGCAAAATGTACATTTATCATGTTTTACCATATGTTATTATGTCCATGAGGCAATTACACAAAGCAAATGAAGGTCTACAAAATCAATTAATTAACTTCCCATTCATCTCCATTCATCCCTATATTCACTAATTTCCCCTCCCCACCTTCATACACTCATATTCATTCATTTTCCATAAAAATCCCTTTTCCTCAGGTTAAAATCCTTTTTACCTAGGGAAAGTAAAAACCTAATGTAAAATCCCTCTTTGCCATGAAAAATCCCTTTTACCATGTAAAATCCCATTTTACCCGAAAAACCCACAAAAAGGGATTTAGCCTAAGTATTGATGTATATATGCGAAAAGTAAATAACTCATAAAAAACATTATACTTAATATATTTTCCTCTTTCTGCTTATATTTCCCTTTTTCGCCTATATTTCCCCTTTTCGTGTATATTTTCCTTTCCGCTCATATTTTCATATTAACGCTAACTATAGTATTAAACCCCTAAATTCCCTTTTCCCGTATATTATTAACTCCTTTATTAAAATACCCTGAAACCTTTAGTTTTATTATAAAACTATGTATTAAATAAAATATCGCATCGGTAGATCGCAAGCTTCTCAACATGCATCTAGACCCTCTACCATTGTGATATGCGATGCGCGATAGACCCAGACCCGACGCATATATATATCGTATTTCATACCCATATCGCGTCTGCCTCCATCGCAAATCCCACTAAAGAAATAACCCTCTGCCATTGCGATCTCCAATATGCGACGAGAACCCAGACCTAATGCAGTATTAACCATCATATATTTCCATGTTGCGTCTGGGCCCTATAGCATTCCTTTGTGATGGGCCTTCTTCCTCTAAATCTCGATTGCGATATGTGATATGAAACCAAACCCGATATAAATTATCCGCCCGCATTCATATTATTTCAAGTCTGCTATATGTATTTTGCAAAGTTTTTCTTTGTTAAATCATTTTTATGATTTTAACGAAGAATTAACCTTAACTTTCATTTAACCGCTAAATCTCAGTTTTAACCAATAATAAATCCATTACCACCATAATTGATCGTTGAGCCCCTCCATACTCCTTCGCTCCATCACTGTTCGATCACATACATTCAAATCCAACGGCCCTCGGCAAATTTTGGGTTGACTCTCTGTACGAGCATTACCCGCACGAAAAGTGGTATTCCACTGACCTCCCTTGCTACGTGTCAAGCTCAAGTTATTTCGGGTGAACCTTTTCTAAAACCGCCTAAGCCTTATAAGCGGTGTGATGAAAACCAAAACCGTCTCCCGTATAATGACAAAATAGTCACTGTTCATATTGCGGCATAATTCAAAAAATGAACTATTTTTCTATTTAAAAGCAAAAAACACCATTTTTCCCTGTTTTGCCTATTTTACACAGCGAAGCCTCCATAAGCTTTTGCGACCCATAAAACCATCATTTTACCTTCTGATACACTCTGGACTCCCTCCAATTTCCTTTCAAACTCAATAAAGCCATTGACCACCTTCTCTGTCACCCTTGTTTTGCTTAACAGTCTCTGTGTTTTGCAGGTAAAGCTTCTATTCCAGGCTTATAGAGAAAAAAGCCTGCGTACAATTGGAATACAAATATGAAGATCATATCAATTTAATTTACCCTATAACATAAAATCTAAAGTGATTTACTGTTGAAAAACACAGTAAAAACCTCAGATGCAATGTAAAGGTAAAAAGAAATAGTAAAGGTTACTCAGCAGGGTTAAAGGAGATTCACAGATTTTAAAGAGTATCAGATGAAAGATCAAATGAAGGAGTCAACCAATGCAAAGGATTCAAATAATCTAGCAGCTGAAAGGGAAAAATATCAAACAAAAAAAGCCAGCACAACCTAAATAAAAGGGACAACAAGAAGAAATTCAATAGCCGCCCCTATCTTCTTGCATGAAGATCTTTTCCTTTCCTAGAATAAATCTCAATTAGTTTTAGGATATTTCCTTAGTTTAATTATTGTATAAAGAAATCTCTTCTCAAGATGTTAGGGGTTCGAAGTTCAAGATTCATTGTTCATTGCTTGTTAAGTCTTGACTGTTAGTTCTACTTTGAACCTGGAAGCCACCTTTGAAGGAAGATTTTCTAGACACTCGATATACTCAGTATTTTTGGAACCTTAATACAAAGCAGAGGACTCAGAATCTAGTTTTAAACAATTTGTGTTATCCTGTAAGTTTTTCTAGTTATCAATCATTGTGTTTTTCTTCATATGCTTATGACTTATAGAGATATCTAGGTAGGAAGAATTGTGTCTCAATTTATTCCTATAAGCTCCTAAAGTGATAATCTATTAAGAGAATGGATTAATGAACTGCCTGTTTAGCTAATCCCCTCTAATGAATAAATCATCAACACCTTGTGTAAGCTTAAGTATACTGCCTTGAAGCTTTGAAACGTAGTTTAGAAGGTTTTCCTACTTATGATTGTTCTGTTTTATAGTCTGGAAACTGTGATAATCATATTATTTGTTGTTTTCTTCTCACCACTATTTTTGATCTATATCACTGTGTAAAGATTTATAGCAGCCCTTTGCTAAAGTATTAATATAACCCAAAGGATTAAGTATTTAAATTCTACATCCGTCTTCATTCATTGGTCTTCCAAAAATAAAACCAAAAACCCCAAAACAATTATTTTAGATGCTCTGGCATTGGTAGCTAACCTACTACTATCTCAGAGGTACAACATCAGACTAGCGCCATTGCCAGGGATTCAAATTTCATTTAAGTTTCCCTTGGGACAACGATATTCATTCAGTCTTTTCCTTTAAAGGTGATTAAAGGGATTAGAAAGGTCAAAATCATTCACCTAGGCGACTCCACACTCCCAAGCTGGCACCTTATAAACATACCAAATCTCATTCAGATTCTGACGTAGTTAAGCCTCTATCAGATCCTGAAAGGGTTCTGAGAAAAGCCAGTTCTAAAAGGGGACACCAACCTTCATATTCGTCCTCTTCAATCATGAAATATGAAGAATTAGAATCATTTGAGCCCTATAGTAATATCCAACTGATCCTGATTACTCCCATTTATCACCTAGGGTTGCTGAACTTCTAGATAAAGGAGTTGATTTTAAGTCAGCCTACGTTATTCATTCAATAGAATCTCATCCAATACCCACACTACTGTCTATCAGGATCACCTAAAATTGAATCTGATTTGGGTGTCAATCTACCAGAATATAAACCCACAGACTTCATATCCCCTACAACCTATCATTTTCGTTCCATTTTTGACTGACTTGAAACTTCTTCTTCTAAACAATCTGAGGAGACCTTTTCTATATACTCCAATCCTCTCTTTGAAACAAAATAAGGTATTCCTTTACAGGTCCCAAAGTTAGTTCTTAGGACTCCTTGGAAGTCTTTCAAGAGATATCCTCCTTCATCTCCTCCTCCACCTCCAACTAGTCCATCAACCCCTGAATCACCATCTTCTTCCTCTACTTCCTCTTCATCTTCTACATCGACACAAACACCTCATACTCCACCTGGAAAACCTCATACACCTCAAGCACCTCATACACCACCTACTGTCATGGATTTCTGACCTATTGTACAGGCTAGATATGCTGCCTTAGTGTTACCTAATAACCTTGATGCATTCCCAGCTGGATACTTAAAATACCTTCCCAAGTACAATGGAGAAACTGGTCCCACAGCTGAAGACCATCTTCAAGCTTTCCTAGACTTTGTAGACAACATGAATATTGAAGAAGAAAATGTTTATATGAGATTGTTTGTACAATCACTTGAAGGAAATGTGAGGATTTGGTTTAGGCAGTTACCAACAGCTTCCATCAGAAATTGGGAGGAGCTTACAACCATATTTAAAAATCAATGGGGTGTGAAAAAGGATCCTCTTTACTTCCTCAGAGAATTTGAAGAGCTTAAAAGGAAATTCTGTGAACCAGTATCAGAATTTATCAAATGATTCAATAAACTCTATCACAAAATGCATGCTAATTGTAAGCCTCCTGTAGCAACAGCTAAGTCTAGATTTTCTAAAGCTTTTGATGATGATTTTGCTATTATGGTATGAGAGAGAACTTCAAGCACTCTTGAAGATATGCAAACAAAAATTATAGAAGTAGAAGCAAATAGGGCAAGCTCAACTTCTTTAAAACTTAAGGAAGAAAAGGCCCAAAGAAAACTTAAATCTATTCAAGAAGCCTCTAGTTCCTCTAAGACTAAATCAGAAGACTCAAAAATAGATGAAATAACATCTCTTCTTAGAAACCTATCAAATAGGATTTCAAAGATTGAGACCCAACCTATGACAATACAACAAACAGTTACTAGACCTCAAAAATAAAATCAAGGTCAGTATAAAAGAGATCCACCACTACAAGTTCTTCAGAGACCTAGAAATGATCAACAAGTTCCTACTCCTCTATTGATATATGACCAAGAACTCGATGATAAGACTATGACAATTACTGAAGATATTAATAATATGGATTCTTCTTCCAATCAAACAGTGATCATTCCTCTATCACAACAAAATTAGGTTCAAGAAGATGAGGAAGCTTCACAAGTCTCTAAATATCATGCTTTCGTTAAATTTTTAATTGTAGAATTAAATAAGAGGTATGATCTTAGGCCTAGACCTGGTCCTAGGAGACCTCCAAAGGAAACTCTGATCATTGAACCATGTACCAAAACTGCTGAAGCTAAAACAACTCTTATTCAACCCTTAGATCAGTGAATTGATACTACCCAAACTGGTAAAGACATTTTGACTGCATTTGGTGTTGAAAAAGAATTAGGGAGGGTTAAGATCCCAATTCCATTGTTAGAAATTTTTGAAAACCTAGGTTATAAAAGCCAAGTCTCAAAATGGATACAAAATACCTCAGTTGATGCTAAAAGGTGATGTCATAAGTCTGCAAGATGAAAAACTAGCAGTAGTTTTTGGCCCTAGTTCAGACATGATATATGAGATAGTGCTTCCTTTCTATGTAACTCTTAAAACAAATGATTCCATGTTGTATAATTGTATGCTTGATTCAGGAGCATCACACAACCTTATGCAAAAATCTATCATGGACCATTTGAAACTCGACATAACTAAATCCTACCATGACCTCTACACCTTTGATTCTAAAAGGGTTCCCTGTTTAGGATTAATCAAGGATCTAGTGGTTATCCTTTCCCAAATTCCAGTGAAAAGTGTAGTACTTGATATTGTTGTCACAGATATCCCTCCCAAATTTGGAATGCTCCTTTCTAGGTCTTGTTGTGCCAAATTAGGGGCAACACTACAGATGGATATGTCATATGCTACTATTCTTGTTTATGGAGGAGAGCAATTAAGATTATATAGAGAGGTAAGATTTGTAAATACTGTTTGTAAGACTGACCAGCTAAGGAACCATCTAATTTATGCAATAGATCAATATTTTGGTTGTTTTCAACTCACTTAAAACCAACATAAAACTCAAGTCAAAATTGAAGAGGTAGTTGAAAGTCCTAAACCAAAACAAACTAATATTTGGAAACTGTTCTTTGATGGTTCTTGCACGAAAGATGGGGCAAGAGCTAGAGTATTTTTAATTTCACCTGAAAAAGAAAATATAACCCAATCATGTAAATTAGACTTTGAAGTTACAAATAATGTGGCTGAATATGAAGCTTTCCTTTTAGGATTGCAATTAGCCAAAATCATAAAAGTTCAAAACTTAAGTGTTTTTACTAATTCAGAACTTATTGTTAAGCAAGTAATAAATGCTTGCCAGACCAAGCACCCTAGACTGAGGTCCTACCAAAATGAAGTATGGGATTCAGTGAAAATCTCTTTGACGCTTTTAATTTGACTCATATTCCCAGAGATCAGAATATTCATGTAGATGCCTTAGCTGTCTCTGCTAGCTCTTTTAAAATTCCTGATCATACTGATGTACTCTATCAGATACAAGTCAAATATAGGCCATCTATCCCAGATAATCTGAAACATTGGCAAATATTCAAAGATGATGAACAATTGAAATCGTTTCTACAGGTAATAGATAATTTTTCATTTCTACAAATTGATGAAGATAGAACTGAAACAAATGAAAATGCAGATGGAAATGATAGTTCAGATTTTAAAACCCAAATTGCTAATCATGAGATTATTCAATTATCTAATAATTTTATTCCAAAAGGACTCATTCCTTTAGAAAGATTGTTTGATCAAAATGATGTCCTCCAAAACCCTCAGTCAATTTCTTCAGAAGATGACATAGAAGATATTAACAATGGAACTGATGAAGGTATCAAAAACATCAAAATATGTGCATCTCTACACCCTGAGATCAAAGCTCAATATCTTAAGTTACTGCAAAATTATAAGGATGTTTTTGCTTGGGCTTATGCTGATCTAAAGACCTATGATACTTCATTAATAGAACATAAGATTCCTTTGAAACCAGAAGCAAAACCTTATCAACAAAAACTTAGAAGGATAAATCTAGCCCTTCTACCAAATATAGAAGGGGAGATTAAGAAGATGTTAGATGCTCAGATTATCCTCCCTCTTAGATATTCTAATTGGGTTGCAAATCTAGTTCCTGTTAGAAATAAAAATGGAGAAATAAGACTCTGTGTGGATTTTAGAAATTTTAACAAAGAATCATTAAAAGATAATTATCCTTTGCCCAAAATGGATCAGTTACTTCAAATGGTTTTAGGAGCACAAAGACTTTCTATGCATGATGGTTTTTTAGGTTATAATTAGGTGAATGTTGATACAGCAGACAGAGAGAAGACAACCTTTACTACACCCTGGGGTACATTCATGTACGCTAGGATGCCATTTGGCTTAACCAATGCTGAAGCAACATTTCAGAGAGCTATGGACATAGCCTTTATGGGTCAGGTAAATAAATTTGTGGTTATTTATCTTGATGACATAATTGTTTTTTCTAAATCTGATCAGAAACATTTAAAGCACTTGATGAAGGTTTTTGATAGGTGTAGAAAATTTGGAATATCATTGAACCCTAAGAAGTCCTTGTTTGTTGTCAAAGAAGGAAAACTGTTGGGCCATATAATTTCAAAGGAGGGAGTAGTAATTGACCCCAAACCATTATCTGCCATTGAAACATTGACCTTAACTAGAAACAAGAAGGAGATTCAATCTTTTCTAGGCAAGATTAATATTCTAAGGAGGTTTATTCCAAATTATGCAGAGATTGTAAAAGATATAACTGACATGCTCTGAAAGGACCATGAAGTCAAATGGACTCCCACTTCTAGGCATGCATTTGAACAAATAAAGAAGGCTATCTCTAAAGCTCCCACATTAGCCAGCCCTGATTATACTAAACCATTTAGTATTTTCTCTTTTGCCTCTGAAACAACCCTTGCTGCTATTCTATTACAGAAAAATGAAGATTCCCATGACCAACCCATAACCTTTTTCAGTAAGGTTATGAGAGATGTTGAGCTTAAGTATGACATCATTGAGAAACAAGCCTATGCCCTAATTCAAGCCCTGAAATCATTCAAGATGTATGTCTTACATTCACCTATTAATGCTTATGTCCCTAATAGTGCTGTGAAAATTGTCCTAACCCAACCAGACACTGATGGGAAAAAAGGTAGATGGATCACTCAAATTCTCGAGTTTGATCTAACTATCAAGACAACCAAGCTATTAAAAGGTCAAGGATTAGCCAAGCTTCTGGATGAATCCAACTGCAAAGTACTTGGAATCAATTATGTTTTAGAAATAAAAGGGAAGCATACATAAGAACCTTCCGTCCTTGTAGAAGGGGAGAATCCACAAGAACCTTGCCTTCACCCTAAAGGGAAGAATCCACAAGAACCTTCCTTTCATCTAGAAGGGGAGAATCCACAAGAACCTCTACCTTCAGAGCAGATCAGTCCTATATACATTGGTGAAACATTCTTCTTGTCAAACTGGTATCAAGATATTGTAAATTTCTTGATTCCTTTTAAGTGTCCAGCATCATTCTCCAAAACCCAGTGTAAAACCCTTAAGTTAAAATCAGTCAAGTACTGCATTATAAATGCAAATTTATACTGGAAAGATCCACTGAATATTTTGTTATTATGTTTAACAGAATCAAAAACTGAAGGAAACATTGATCAGTTTCATACAGGATTTTGTGGAGGACATTATGCTTGGAGAGCAACAGCATACAAGCCTTTGAGGGGAGGATTTTATTGGCCTACACTGTTCTTATAGGTAGGGGTAAATGTCAAAGGTTGTGTTCCTTGTCAAATGTTTACTGGTAAACAAAAATTAGCAACTCTTCCACTCCTTCCATCAATAGTTTTAGCATCTTTTTCTCAATGGGGATTAGATTTTGTTGGAGAGATTCACCCCTCTTCAATTAATTAGCATAGATGGATCCTCACTGCAACAGAATACTTTACTAAATGGGTCGAAGCAATTCTAGTCAGAAATGCTACTGATTCAGCAGTAATTAAGTTTATTGAGGAGAGTATCTTATTTAGATTTGGTTGCCCAACTCAAATTGTCACTGATAATGCAGCAACTTTTGCTAGTGTTAAAATGATTGACTTTTGCTAGAAATATAAGATTATGTTACATCATTCAACTCCATACTACACTCAAGGTAATGGCCTTGCAGAGTCATCAAACAAAAGTCCGGTAAAGGTAATAAAAAAGACTCTAGCTGATCATAAGAAGAGCTGGGATTCACATCTGATTTATGCAGTATGGGCAAACAAAATTACTCCAAAGAGATCAACTGGAAAATCTCCATTTCAATTAGTCTATGGGAAAGATGCAATTTTCCCTACCAATTTGGCCTTCCCTATTTTAAAATTCCTGCAGGACTCAATAAATGAACCTGATGATTTTTCAAGAAGAATAAATTAAATTATTGAACTTAATGAAAACAGAGATGAAGTCCAATACAAATTGAATAAGTATCAGAATAAGATGAAGGTCCTGTTTGATAGAAGAGCCAGGGAGAGGGACTTTAAGGAAGGTGATCTAGTTCTAAGATAGGATTCCAAGGGAGAAGAGAAAGGAAAGCATGGAAAATTTGAAAATCTATTGTTTGGACCTTTAGCGATTGATGAAGTGAAGGGCAACAACACTTTTGTGTTGCAGAATCTTGAGGGGAAATATTCCACTTATCCAGTAAATGGAAGGTTTCTAAAACATTACATTCAGTACTAAGAAGTTGAAATAATTTTCATTGTAAATACTCAGGTTTTCTTTTACCTTTCAAGTTGTCAGTGTGATTTTCTTACAACAAGGACTCCATAGCCCGAGGAGAAGGAACATGGATCTGTAGGTTCTTTGCATTCTACAGGAGAAAGCAGTCCCCAGATGGAGCCAATGTTGTAGCATTTTTTGGTTTTCATAAGGTAGAATGAAATAGTAAATAAATAAAAAATATTTTGAAAAGATGTTAAGTTAGGATATGGACATAAAAATATTGAATAAAATGTTAGTGAAAAAATCTTGGTGTTGATGTCCATATCAAAGAAAATGTTAGGTTAGATGTCCTAAAAAATAAACACAAAAAGAAAATGCTAGGTTAGAAAGAAAAGAAAACAAATAAACTCTAAAAGTGAGCAAGTCTAAATGCCACTACTATTTTTCTCCAAAATAATGGTTGTGTGCAGCTTGTTTAAATACCACAACCCATGACAGTTAAATAGTTTAATCTTGACTGTTTCATGCTTTAAATTTGATGTTATAGTTAGAGAATAAAGAACTGGCCAAACTGTTTAATCTTGGTATATCAATAGTTAGGTAGAGAATAATAAGGTGCTCATCAGTTTAATCTGAGCCCTTGGAGGTTATAAGGGTAGATTTAGATAGTTTGTTTTGTAAAATAAAAGGAAAGGAAAAGGGGTTGCTAGCTTAAATGCACCCATTAAGTGAAGAAAAAATGATAGGATAAGCAAAGGGTAAGTAGAGAAAGGTCGTAGAAGTATGATGACTGATTGGGCAAAATGTACATTTATAATGTTTTACCATATGTTTTTATGTCCATGAGGCAATTACACAAAGCAAATGAAGGTCTACAAAATCAATTAATTAACTTCCCATTCATCTCCATTCATCCCTATATTCACTAATTTCCCCTTCCCACCTTCATACAATCATATTCATTCATTTTCCATAAAAATCCCTTTTCCTAAGGTTAAAATCCTTTTTACCTAGGAAACGTAAAAACCCCATGTAAAATCCCTTTTTACCATGGAAACTCCCTTTTACCATGTAAAATTCCACTTTACCCGAAAAGCCCACAAAAATGCGAAAAGTAAATAACTCATAAAAAGCATTATACTTAGTATATTTTCCCCTTTCCGCTTATATTTCCCTTTTCCGCCTATATTTCCCTTTTCGCGTATATTTTCCTTTCTGCTCATATTTTCATATTAATGCTAACTATAGTATTAAACCCATAAATTCCCTTTTCCCGTATATTATTAACTCCTTTATTAAAATACCCCAAACCCTTTAGTTTTATTATAAAACTGTGTATTATATAAAATATCGCGTCAGCGGATCGCAAGCTTCTCAACATGCATGTACACTCTATGCTATTGTGATATGTGTTGTGCGATAGACTCAGACTCGATGCATATATATATTATATTTCATACCCATATTGCGTCTGCATCCATCTCAAGTCTCACTAAAGCAATAACCCTTTGCCATTGTGATCTCCGATATGTGATGGGAACCCGGACCTGACGCAGTATTAACCATCATATATTTCCGCATTGCGTTCGGCCCCTATCACATTCCTTTGCGATGGGCCTTCTTCTGCTAATCCCTGATTGATACATGCGATATGAAACTGGACCCGATATCAATTATCTGCCCACATTTATATTATTTCAAGTCCGCCATATGTGTTTTGCAAAGTTTTTCTTTGTTAAATTGTTTTTATGATTTTAACAAGGAATTAACCTTAACCTTCATTTAACCGCTAAATCTCTATTTTAACCAATAATAAAGCCATTTCTGCCATAATTGATTGTTAATCCCCTCCATACTCCTTCTCTCCATCACCATCCGATCACATACATTCAAATGCAACGGCCCTCAACAAATTTTGGGTTGACTCTCTGTATGAGCATTACCCATCCGAAAAGTCGTATTCCATTGACCTCCCTTGCTACATCTCAGGCTCAAGTTATTTTTGGGTGAACCTTTTCTAAAACCTCCCACGCCTTATAAGCGGTGCGATGAAAACCAAAACCGCCTCCTGCATAATGACAAAATAGTCACTGTTCATATTACGCCATAATTCAAAAAATGAAATATTTTTCCGTTTAAAAGCAAAAAACACCATTTTTCTTTGTTTTTCCTGTTTTACACAACGAAGCCTCCATAAGCCTCTGCAACCCATAAAACCATCATTTTACCTTCTGATACGCTCTGGACTCCTTCCAATTGCCTTTCAAACTCAATAAAGCCATTGACCACCTTCTCTGTCACCCTTGTTTTTCTTAACAGTCTCTGTGTTTTGCAGGTAAATCTTCTATTCCAGGCTTATAGAGAAAAAAGCCTGCGTATAGTTTGAATACAAATATGAAGATCATATCAATTTACTTTACCCTGTAACATAAAATCTAAAGTGATTTACTGTTGAAAAACACAGTAAAAACCTCAAATGCATTGTAAAGGTAAAAAGAAACAGTAAAGGTTACTCAGCCGGGTTAAAGGAGATTCACAGAGTTTAAAGAGTATAAGATGAAAGATCAAATGAAGGAGTCAACCAACGTAAAGGATTCAAACAATCTAGCAGCTTAAAGGGCCAAATATCAAAGAAACAAAGCCAACACAACCTGAATAAAAGGGATAGCAAGAAGCAGTTCAATAGCTGCCCCTATCTTCTTGCATGAAGATCTTTTCCTTTCCTAGAATAAATCTCAATCAGTTTTAGGATATTTCCTTAGGTTCATTATTGTATAAATAACTCTCTTCTCGAGATGTTAAAGGTTCAAAGTTCAAGATTCATTGTTCATTGCTTGTTAAGTCTTGATTGTTAATTCTACTTTGAACCTGGAAGCCACCTTTGAAGGAAGCTTTTCTAGACACTTGATGTACTTAGTCTTTCTAGAACCTTAATACAAAGCAGAGGATTCTGAATCTGGTTTTACACAGTTTTCATTACCCTGTAAGTTTTTCTAGTTATCAATCATTGTGTTTTTCTTCATATGCTTATGACTTATAGAGATATCTAGGTAGGAAGAATTGTGTCTCAATTTATTCGTATAAGCTCTTGAAGTGATCATCTATTAAGATAATTGATTAATGAACTATTTGTTTAGCTAATCCCCTCTAATCAATAAATCATCATCATCTTGTGTAAGCTTAAGTATACTACCTTGAACCTTTGGAACGTAGTTTAGAAGGTTTTCCTACTTATGATTGTTCTATTTAATAGTCTGGAAACTATAATAATCATATTATTTGCTATTCTCTTCTGACCACCATTTTTTATCTATATCACTGTGTAAAGCTTTATAGTGGCCCTTTGCTGAAGTATTAATATAACCCAAAGGATTAAGTATTTAAATTCTACATCTATCTTCATTCATTGGTCTTCCAAAACTAAAACCAAAAACCCCAAAACAATATTTTAGATGCTCTGGCATTGGTAGGTGACCTACTACTATCTCAGAGGTACAACACTAGTTATTCACCTTCTTTAAATTTCATGATCCATGCAGTAGTAGGGGATAGCATGCAAATGAGAATGGAAAAATATAGTTTTATGTGTTTGGCCATGTTTCTTGCTTCAAATACTCTCCATTATTTTGGCTAACTTCCTGTACTGATTTCAGTGTTAATGCTCTATCATATTTTGTGGTTCCTCCCAATATTCTTTCAAGCTCAAAAAACGACAACTCTTCCCATGTGGATCTCTATACTTGGGAGGCTGTCCACTGCAGCACCCATGGAAGGTAGGTTGTTTCAATTTCCTTGCCATATAAAGGTTTGTTTGGCCATCTTTCTAGTGCTATAGGGAAAGTGGCGGCCCTAAAGAAGCTCGATCTTTTTGGCAATAGCTTATCAGGCGCTATCCCTCACCAAATATCCAACTTTACTCAACTTGGTCAAATCAATATCGCCAACAATTTCTTCAGAGGCTTCATTCCTCCTGATATCAGAAACTACAACCTTCTTACCGTTTTGAATATTAGTACCAACAATATCTCTAGTTTTATTCCGCCTACACTAGCTAATCTGATAAGCCTAACTACGTTGTTTTTAGATACAAATAACCTCAGTGGTATCATCCTTCATCTGTCGGTAGGATTGCCAGTGTTCAAAACAATCACCGCATATTCCAACTCTTTCAATGGCTCTTTACCGCCCGAAATCAACAATTGCAGTCAACTGTTAATTTTAGTCTTCCTTAGCTCCGGATTGCAAGGAGAAATTCCGTGAAAAATTGGGAATTGGAAAAAGGTTGAAGTAGTGTCATTGCTTGACAACTATACACAGTAATTGGAATCAAACTTCTTTATTATTCTTCTTGCTTGGTTACAGACCTGACTCCGCCCTGCACACTCAGCTGCAGGGGTCCACACACTCAGCTACGAACTCTACTAGGCCTATGCGCACTCAGCTATAGAGCCTTTTTGTGTTACTGCAACCCAATACTTAGACTTACAGACTGAATTCCCTATCAACACTCCATGATTGATTCATTCATTCACTACTTTATAGCTTATAGCCTCGCTCTATTTATACAATTCCATGTTCTGCAAACCATGGGTAGGCTGACATTACATTACATTACATTAAATTACTTAGGGTAGACAACCCTATGACTCAGCCATACACTTCACGCGCTACGCCCACAACTCACGGAGTCTTACAATACATTTGACCAAAACTTCGGCTTTGAGACCCAAAACATGATGTGGGGGGGTCTGATGCCCAATAGGCCCCCAACAGAAAATCGTGACTTGCCCTTGAGTCACTCTGTCGGTGCGGCGATCTTAGTGTGGAGTCCCTGTAGCTGGTCCCGCACTGCTTGAAGGTCCGCAGTGCACTGCTCTCTGGTTTGTTCGACCTCCTGCATGCGCTCTTCTGATGCTTCTTTTTCAAGATCAAATCCTTGCCTTAGTGCATATAGCCCCTGCATCTGTGTGAGCTTGCCTTCGATATCTGTCATGATGGTGAAGGCCTCGTCAATCCATTGTTGGGCATGGAATCGCCCCACAACAGGTTTTGGGGCTCAAAGCCCAAGTTTTGGTCAAAGGTTTTGTAAGACTCCATGAATTGTGGGTGCGAAGCGGGAAGTATAGGATGAGTCATAGGGATTTCCACCCTAAAATATTGTAATGTAATGTAAATTCATGTCAGCCTACCCATGGTTTGCGGACCATGGGATTGTATAAATAGAGCGAGGCTCTAAGTGTAAAGATAGTGAATTAGAGAAAAGAATAGAAATGGTTCAAGCATAGAAGAAGAGTCTAAGTGTATTGGGTCATAGTGGTAGGTAGAGGCTCTGCAGCTGAGTGCATAGAGGCCTAGTAGAGTCCGCAGCTGAGTGCGTGGACCCCTGCAACTAAGTGCCCAGGGTGGTGTCGAGTTTGTAATCTGGATTGAATATTAATAAAGAGAAGTTGATTCCTGTTTTTGTGTATTCATGGTGCATTATCTCCTTTACATTCATATTGGTTTGCTTATCGCGCGCACTATTATGATTGCTGAATATGCTGTAAAACTCATTAATCTTAAATCAGCAAGTTAAGTAATCGGGTAATAACAGATTAACTAACATAGAACTTAGGTATTATATGGGTTGTGTCCCGAGTAGGAATGTGCGGAAGCAACATCACCAGTTGCGGAGGAATAACAAGTGCGTGTAGCGACGTGTGCACAGGGTCAAACTCCGTATCTCCAAAAACTCATCAAACATTCCCAAGGTGCGAAAACCTGGTTCTAGCACCCTCCCATACTACTTCGGGTGAGACCTCAGTCCACGCTCCATAGACTATTACCGAAAGGGCCAGTAGTATAGGGATTTTCTTGGCTAAATCACTTCTGAACCTAGGTCAAGCCCATATAAGCCAAAAAATGGTTCCGTTGCCTTGACCGGGATCTGCATAAGGGATGTCTAATGTCATGCCACTGGAATCCAATAAAGAAATAAATTGAAGAGTGGTTGGACAAGAAGATTCATGAGTTCATGACACTATAGAACAAAACTCTGCAAGTATCTGAGGAATAGTGATTGGAACACTACCTGTATATGCAAATCCATGAAATTCTCTTTACATCCTTTCCTTCTGAGCTGTATGAGTGGATTGCGAAGTTAGCAGACAACCAGGGAAGGTGTAGGCTCGATAAACCAATAGTGTGGACTCCGGAATTAGTGTGCAGACTAGAAGCATCAGAAGATAAGATTGCATGAGCTGTGGACCATTGGATCGAACGGATAATAGGAGGATTTATGATTGAGTTTGTGGTAGACATGACTGTCAGCTACAGTGAGGCAGAGAGACATTTCCTCAAGTGACCATGAGGTAAGTATATTAAATCTTTGAACACTAAGTTGGATTAAAATGCTATTGTGTGAAAAACGAGTTATGTGAATTAATTAACGTTTGGGACTATGCAGAGTGGGAAGATCTACAAAAGTGGAAGTAGTGAAGGATTAGAAGCCAGTCCCTTAATTTCACCCTCGTGGGAGAGCGAGGAAGAGCTCACAAAGGTTTCTCTGAGAAGCGCGGTCAGTTTGATAAGGCAGCGAATTCCGCGGTTACCACCTCCACCCACACCGCCACCCATTCACCCTCCTCGCCTCCATCTCCACCCACTCCACCTCCGCCACCACCACAGTTCAATATGGCAAGTGCGATCAAACAATCGGTATTCAGAGGAGTGGGGAATGAAGATCCAGACTAATTCTAGTTCATGGTAAGAGTAGTATGGGAAGCACAAGGCATCATGGATGAGAATATTAAGAAGGCTGCGCTGGTGAGCACGCTGTAAGATCCCCTATTAACATGGTATATCAAGAATTCTAATGACCACCCAAACGTAGGAATCATAGAGATCTAGGCCGCGCTGAACAGGGAATTTAGCAGGCCAAAGTCAGAAACACAATCAATCATCGGGTTTAAGGAGATTGTGATGCTCCTGGGTGAGACTGCCTGGGATCTAGACCAAAGGCTGAAGAGTACAATTTTCAAATCGAATATGATGTTGAAGGATGGACAGTGTGCATGGCTTGTAGCATCTCTAACACCGCACTTAAGGATGATGCTGTCACAACAAAAAATTTCCACCCAGGCCGAAGCATTGGAGATGGTGATGAGATTACATGAGACTCCTATACAAGACTCTTGGTTGGAAGTCCAACAAATCCATGTGCAACTATAGAATCTGTGTCTGGAAATGTAGAGTTTGAAATAGGACACGACACCTCGACTGGAGGCACGCGAGGAAGTATGGTGCATAAAATGCAAAGGCCAGGGGCACGACAAGGATCATTGTCCAGTTTTCGCAAACTACTTGGCAGGAGGAGGGTCGATGCTGTTGAGACTGGAGGCATAGGTAGGGCCGAGTGTGGTGCCTAAATTATGGTGCGCGATCTATCAAATAGGAAGGAAACATACTACAGATAATTGGCATATGTTGCAGAAGTATATGCAGATGCCCCAACAATTGTTTTGTAATTTCTACAGGTCGGTAGGCCATGATGAACGCACCTGCCGAAGCTACAAACTAATGATGGATTAAACTCCTGCCTACAGGGCTCAGATAGAAACACGAGCCCTCGACCCAATTGCAAGGATGGCGCGCGTTGGATTTCAGGAGCATGGTTGAGGTTGAGGCGAAATGGGACCAGGAAGGGGTCGTAGACAACTAATTTGTTACAATTGTGGGGGGCTAAGGCACTATGCCCGAGATTGTACCAACTCGACAAGGATATCATGTTTGTATTGTAATCAGTTTGATCATGAGGCAGAAGACTACCCTTCTCTGATAGCGGGGATGCACAAAAAAGGGGTACTCCAGCCCCCTTTGACTCAGAATTTACAAATGATGAGGTCTGAGTTGCGCGAAGAAGACCCGAATGTAAGCATGATACTCAGGAGCAGTATGACCATGGGCGATGATAAAGGGAAGCAACCAGAAGAAAGTGCATGGGTTCGCAAGGCCCCTACAAAGGAACCCAAGTTTGATTTAGAACGCACAAAGGAAACATTCATGGAAGCTAAGAAGAGCTTCATGGAGGCCTCCACTTCAGGTACTAAGGATTAACTAGAACCAGGAGTGGATCCTTCAGTGCTCACTACCTTTCTAGAGACATGCATGAAATTGTTGCACGATAGCAAGGGAGTCAAAGGACTACAAGAACTTATCACTAGATGCATGGGGTCAGGAGAACCACACGTAGTTCGGAAACTGGGAAAGCATGCATTGCACACCGGAAGGGAAATGAGGTTGACTGCGCAAATCGGTGAATATGAAATGGATCAATTAATCCTGGATCTGGGTTTGGACGTGAATGTACTACCAAAGCAGACATGTGAACGCATGGGCAGACCCACGTTACAATGGTCCCCTAGTCATTTACAAATGGCGAACCAATAGAAGATTTTACCCATGGGAATATTGCAGAGGGTAATAGTAGATATTGAAGGTGCGAGCGTGCAGGCGAATTTTGAAGTTATAGAGATTGTCAATGAAAGTAATCGCTATCCTGAGCTACTAGGAATAGACTCAGCCACCGATATGAATGGAGTCATAAATTTGAAGAAGCGCAAAATGATCTTTAAGAAAAAGTCACTATGCGTAGTAGTACCGCTGGATCCAACCGAAGGAGCACGATACACTGAACTGGTGCACGATGATGATAGTGATGACAATCTCAATTGTATTTACAAGATAACTACACGAGAATAGGATTTGGTGAATCCGATTGTAGATGGAAAAATTTTGTGGGAGTGTGAAAGCTCCTGGAATTCGGATTCAGACGAAGAAGTAGAGCGATGGCAGAATCGGCTGCACGAAGTAACAACACTTAATTGCAACATGATGGTTAGATCACTGTGTTTCATGACAATACAAGAAAGGGAGCTGCCAACATATGATGGATTATTAGCGGTGGATGAATTTCTGAGAAAATTTGAAAGCGCAGTTCCAGAACAGTAGCGGTTCGATGCGCTGAAGTGGGCACTGTGCGCAACAATCACCCGTTTAAATCCAAAGTATAAAGAGAAGGTCCACGACGAATTAGACAAAATTCTTGCAGCTAAAATTATTGAACTAGTAGAAGAATCTAATTGGGTGAGTCCTATGGTAGTACAGGAGAAAAAAAAGAAAGGCAAAATAAGAATATGCGTGGATCTCAAGAAGTTGAACGACACCTATGTACACGATCCATTCCTGACACCATTCATAGATGAAGTACTGGAAAATTTTGGTGGTCAAGAAGCATACTCACTCACGGATGGCTTCTCAGGGTACCATTAGATCAAGATCGTGCCAGAAGATACAAGCAAAACGACCTTCGCAACAGAATGCGGCCGCTTTCAATACACTGTTATGCCATTTGGATTGAAGAATGCATCAACTATATTTTCACGCATCGTTGTGGCCACATTCAAAGAATACATCCACAAGTTCTTCGAGGTCCATCTGGATGATTGGACTATCTTTGGATTAGTTAAGCACCATGTAGTGAGCTTATGCTTGATGCTGGATACTTGCCGCCGACACCAGATTGTGCTGAACCTTAAGAAGTGCACATTCCTTGTTCCCTTTTGAAACCTCCTGGGACATGTGGTCTGTAAACAAGGCCTGATGGTGGACCCTGCGAATATTTCCACTATTCTAAATTTGGAAGCACCGTGAAGTGTTAAACAACTGGGCGCTACTTTGGGCTGCACTGGATACTATAGGAAGTTCATCAAAAGTTGCGCAAACAACAGTTCCGATGGAAAAGCTATTGAAAAAGGATGCTACATATTGTTGGAATCATGATTCCATGAAGAGTTTGGATGTCCTGAAAGGGAAATTGGCCTCCGCCCCATGCTTGGTCTTCCCAAAATGGGATGTGGAATTTGATGTACATGTTGATGTGTCATGTATTGCGCTGGGTGTCGTACTCACACAGGAGGGCATGGAGGGTATGGATCACCTGATCGTTTTCGTAAGTCGAACACTGTCCAAAGAAGAAAAGAACTACACTACCATTGAGCATGAGGGGTTGGCTATGGAATACACGCTCCAAAAATACCAACACTATTTACTTGGAGGACATTTCAAGATGTATACCGATCATTCCACGTTGAAATACCTGGTGAACAAGCATGTGTTGGGGGAGAACATATGCATATGGCTTTTACTATTTCAAGAATATGATTTTGAGGTCACAGTCAAGCCAGGACACCTAAACGTAGGACCAGATCACTTGTCACGAATTGAGACGGGCGAGGAACCAACAAATTTGGAGGAGGGACTACCTGATGCATAGCTCTTTGTAGTGTGCATCGCGGATGGACACTTCGAGGATATAATGCTTTTTCTAACAACGGGGAATGTGCTGAAGGAATAGTCAATCCAACAGAAAAAGGAATTGGTGGTGCGCACAACAGACTTTTCTATCATCACGGGGCACCTCTACAAAATGGGAAATGATGAGATATTGCGAAGATGCATACCTAAGTTTGAACGAGGTTATATCCTCGTGGAATCCCATGGGGGTACTGTAGGAGGACACTGTGCAGGATGCATGACTACGCAGAAGATGCTTCACGCAAGATTATGGTGGCCAACCCTCCACCAGGATTTGAAAGCGCACTGTAGGGCCTACAACATATGTCAAAGGACTGGAAAACCATCACGAAGGGACGAGATGCCAATAAATCCACAAATGACACTGTAGCCATTCGAAAAATGGGCAATCGACTTTGTGGGACCTATCAAACCTTAGGGAAAGATGGGTGCACACTACATCATCACCCCGGCGAAGCACCTGACATGATGGTTAGAAGCGCGATCAATCAAGGACTGCATGGCTGCTACGGCTGCAAAGTTTTTGTTTGAAAATGTGTTGACACAATTTGGTTGTCTGAAAATCTTAATGAGTGACCGCAGAACACATTTCCTAAATGAAACCATTAGCGCACTCACAGAAGAGTTCCAGGCGTATCATCAATAAAGTACACTGTACCACCCACAAGCTAATGGGACAGTAGAGGGATTCAACAAAATACTGGAGACTGTGTTGACCAAAGTATGTAACACATAGTGAAATGACTGGGACCTGCGTGTACCTACTGTATTATGGGCATACAGGACAACATGCAAAAAATTGGTGGGACAGACACCTTTCCAGTTAGTCTATGGCACGAAAGCTGTCATGCCGATGGAAAACATTGTCCCTAGTCTGCGAATAGCAGTGCTCATAGGCATGACAGACCGCGAAGTCTGGAAGAAAGGCTCGCACAATTAGAAGAGGTCAAGGAAGAATGGTTTCTGGCTGGATTTCATCAGCAAGTACAAAAGCAATGTGAAAAGGCCTGGCACGACTGCCATATCAAGTTGCACACCTTCAAGGTAAATGACTTAGTATTGCTGTGTGATAGTAAGTTTAAAAATTTTCTGGGAAAATTCAGAATGCATTGGCTAGGAGCATACGTGGTTAAGGAGATCATAGATGGAGGTGCCATCCAGCTAGTTAAACTAAATGGAGAACCCTTCCCAGGCAAGGTAAGCAATAGTCACTTGAAGCCTTACACGAGTGGGATGACTATCTGACTAACTAGCCGAAGCACAGTATTTGCAACCTGAGGAGCCGAACGAGGGCATGGAACTATAGACACATGTAGTAGATGTCGGTACCAAGGTAAGGATACAATTCAGACACAGATGATTCCAAAGCAAGAATACAGCAGGTCCAGCAAACCGCAAAATAGTGTGTCGCGGAACTCCGAGTAGTACGAGATCAATTAGAGGGGCTCTGTGCCAAGATCACTACCCCAGCAGAGTGACTCAGGATGAGTCACGATGATTGTGTTGGAGGTTTGTTGGGCATGGAATCCCCCCACAGAAAATTTTGGGGCTCAAAGCCCATGTTTTGGTCAAAGGTTTTGTAAGACTCTGCGAATTGTGGGTGCAGAGCGTGAAGTATAGGATGAGTCATAGGGCTGTCCACCCTAAAATATTGTAATGTAATGTAAAGTCATGTCGGCCTACCCATGGTCCACGGATGATGGGATTGTATAAATAGAGCGAGGCTCTAAATGTAAAGATAGTGAATTAGAGAGAAGAATAGGAATGGTTCAAGCATAGAAGAAGTGTCTAAGTGTATTGGGTCGTAGTGGTAGGTAGAGGCTCTGCAGTTGAGTGTGCAGAGGTCTAGTAGAGTCCACAGCTAAGTGCGCAGACCCCTGCAGCTGAGTGTGTAGGGCGGTGTCGAGTGTGTAATATGGATCGGAGATTAATAAAGAGAAGTTGATTCCTATTTCTGTGTATTTTATTGTCTTCTTTACATTCATATTGGTTTTCTTATCGCGCGCACTATTATGATTGTTGAATATGTTGTAACACTCATTAATCTTACATCCACAAGTTAAGTAATCAGGTAATAACAAATTAAATAACATAAAACTTAGGTATTATACGGGTTGCGCCCCGAGTATGGCTACATCGAAGCAGCATCACTGGTTGTGAAGGAATAATAAGTGCACGTACTGACGTGCATGCAGGGTCAAACCGCGTATCTCCAAAAACTCATCAGACATTCCCAGGGTGTGGAAACCTATTTCTAGCACCCTCCCATACTACTTTGGGTGAGACCTCAGTCCGCACTCTACAGATTGTTACTAAAAGGGCCAGCAGTATCGACATTTTCTTGGCTAAATCACTTTTGAACCTGGTTCAGGCCCATACATGCCAACATCCATGGATGGACGCGCACTTTGAGAACTACTTCTTTCTATCTCGTGGTGTCCACCTGCTCTTTTAGTCCCCTTGCTTGTTGCATCTTTGTGAGTCATTGAGTGAGGATGACTGTCTGCGTAGTTCCTCGGACACTGTCATATTGCTCCTGTAGTTCATGCAGCTTTGTTTCGAGGTGCTATATGTTAGGGTCCTCCTGCAAAGATGTGAGGATCCCAAATGATTCGTCCAACATACTGGTATAGTCCTGCACTGCTCATCCAATTTCTTCCAACCCTGATTGGATAGCGCTAGTGCATTTCTCTCTAACTTCCGGGAAAGTGGAAGGTTGCTCCTTCAACCGCAGCTCGGCGATTTGAAGATTTAGCTCTAGCTAAACCTTTGTCATTTCTACTCTTGCCTCGCAGACTTCAGTCACCAACCTGTGGATCTACTCTTCTACTGGTATATCGGCTGGGATAGCCAGTTCCGAGATGCCTCTGCAAGCATCGTCTACCACCTGTTCCAACCCTTGGTTATGCACCACCAGTTCATCACGTTGCAGGCTGAGCAGTTCAATGTTAATATTTTTCTCACTCAGAACCTATAGCACGTGACCTTCCTTGGCGCAAAGTTCTGTTGTCATGCCATCTTGAAGCTGGTATAATGTTTCCCACAGAAGGACAGCGAAATTTAGGCCTAGTCCCTTGATCTTGCCACCGCAGCTCTGTCGATCTCATTTTTTGTTGCTAGCACGCCTTCCGGTAATACTATTGTATTGGCCATCCTCGTGCATAGCATCTGTTCTGCTGTTGATGTGCCCGCTACGACGTAGGTGGCCACGATTTCTTCCTGTGGGGGTCGCACCTGTAGTTCCTGCAACTACGCCCTTAGGGCCCCCAACATAGTCTATTGCTCTGTCATAACCTCTTGGAGTGCTTCCTTGGTGGCATCGCAAACCGTCTCACTGATGTAATAGAGGTCACCTTCAGTCAAGGTGGTCGGGTCTATGGTCAGCTTCCAAGCCTTGACCTTTTTTCGCGGACCCGATCTTTCATTAACGCGCAATCATTTCAGCTTGGTTGAAGTTGTTTCTGGGTCTGTGCGTTCTTCTGCCAGGTCTGTGTCCTCTGCCTCCTATCTTGTAGACACTTCTTGGCCCTCCTCTGCCTACGCTCTTGTGGTCTCTGCTGTCTGCGCTGCTGCTACTGCTTCTGCAGCCTTCTTTTGCTCCGTTGCTGCCTGTGCCACTTTACGGGCTGCCCTGACCTTGGTTGTCACTTTTTCATTGTGCCTTTTCTCAGCTAGCTTTGTGACGCACATCTTGGTGTCATCCTTCCTTTTCTGTGCTGCAGTCTTTTCCAATTCTGCTAAATTTGAGGCGTGCCACTCAGGAGGTCATGTATCTAACACTGTCAAAATCGCGTCGTTAGTGGCTATAAATGGGAGCTTTGTCTACTGTTGCTCCGTATCCTTTCGCGCTGTAATATAAATATTGTGCATGTCCACTTTGAAGTCTACAAAGCTCTGCAGACTTTTGTGCACTGTGGGGGATAGACACGGCCTCCTATTAATCCACATTTAGATGCTTGCCTCCATGAGCACCAAGAAAACCTTGGTCTCGCGAATCCTGTTCGAGTCCTTGGTAGCCAAGAGTAAAGCGTACTTTGTGGCCTCTAGTAAGTCACATTCAATGCTCGGAAACTAACTGTCCTCTGGTAGTTCTCCCGCTTCCAACAAAATGGATAAGAGAAACCACGTGTAGTGGAAGGTCTTACCCTGCTCTTAGGCCTCCTTACAGTTGATCAAAAACTCTACGCAGAGGAACTCAGCCCAGTTGAACTAGAACCCCTCAATGCATTGTTTGGCCAACGTAATCACCGGTGCTGGTAGTTCATCTGTGTGGCATTTTCTCATTAGCTTTCCAGCCAGGAGTTGGGTAGCTACACGCATCCCTTTATCCTTGATACTGGCGATTGCATAACCCCTCTTTTTCTTTTCCAGCTTATACTTGGTCTTCATGGCTTTTACGAGAGCCAAATCATTGTTTTTTCCTGCTATCGCCGCGGGGTCCCTTCCCTTGCAGGGAAGCTGAGAAATTCTATGGATGAGATCAGCGGCGATGGGAATAGGTTCCTCCAACCATAAGTACCCATCATGCACCAAGCAAAGCAGTTGCCTGATGATGAAAATGGTGATAGGCATGCGGTGAAAATGGGGTATCCACCATAGATGAAGTAACCCGGCCTTCTCTACATCGCGCAACCATTTTCGTGACTCTGAAGCGATTACTAGCCCCTCCGTATTCTGTTTTATGAGGCACTCCGTTGCTAAGTGGAAGAACTTCTCACTGTCCATGAGGTCCCAGTCTTCAAATTTTAGGGTAGGCACCTGGCCTAGGAGCGGACCCTCAAAGGTAATTCCATCAGGGAGGAGCGGGGTCTGGAGTGCACTCTTTGTGGCATCCAAGTCCTTTGGTACCTTAGATTTCCCTTTTCGCGGAGGGACATACTCAGGTAATTTTGCCGTAGAATGTGTCGGTGGGACATCCTCCTCCACGTCTTCTCCCTCCTCTACTTCAGGAATCATATCTTGTAAGTCCTCCTCCTCTTCCTCTGATTCAAGGCAACTACCTTGCCCTTTTCCTCCATTGATATCTTTCTGAACCACAAATTCCTCAGGGACATGTAGGCTGGTCCCATGGGTTGTTTATCTTTCTTTGGTCTCAGCGTCCGAGGTGATTTTGGGATTTCTGGTGGAACCCCCATATCTTCGGGGTCAGCGTGTACCATATGGGGCTGCGCAGTCTCACCTCTGGTTTCTTCTACAAAGCCCAAATTGTTCTGGTAGCCATCATCTTACCTGTACTGTATATGGTCTTTTGCGAACTGACGGGCTCTAAGATTGCTCAGCACTCAACACTCTGTGCTCTATTCAACCGCTCAAATATCAAGTAAACAAGTGTTGTCTTGTTGCTAGCCCTTAGAGTTTTATAGCACCTTTTGAATTCAAATTCAACCATTCCCCCCAATTTCGGGCCACCAATGCTTTCTTGGCGGCAGATTTGCCAAAATTTGGCCCATAACTGCTGTCTTAAATGCCCGCCACCTACTCCATTTGGTCTCAAACAGGAAATCCCTTCATGAACAGTGGCACCAATGGTCACTTCCCACCTTACCCATGTGGCACCACACCCCCCTGTGCATGGGCGCGAACCTTGTGACATACTGACTCTGTGCACACCTCCAGTGTCGCGAAGTTCCCAAGAAGACTTTTTTATAGTCATGCGCTCCCTTTCAACTACCTGGAATGCTGAGACTATTCTTCTGACGGGTAGTCAGGTGGTTGCACCACCTGTGCAGAGCTCCATTTCGCCCCTTAGGATTGTCTGCGACAAATCCTCATTTGTTCTCGTTGCGCGCTTTACTTGTTGTAGTGTGCCAATCATTGCATTGTGTGATATACGGTTCGAGCCATGGCATCAGACTAATTAATTCTCAGTGACAGTTCTCCCACTTATCATTATGGGTGTGCGCACTTCGCCATACCACCCTTGCTTTTTTGATGAGAAGGGCTTTCTTTATTTTGTCTTCCAACTTCTTGACCTCTGCGTCCATCAACATGATTTTCTTCCTCAGCCGTACCCGGTCCTTTTCAAGTTTGCAAAGTCTACGGTTCCCATGTTGAATGGCTTCCTAAAGTCTTACATGTTCTACTTCGCGTAGGTATGTGATTTCTTCAGTCCGGGCTTCGTGCACTGTCTCTCTTAGAGGCACTATTTCGTGTGGGTTCATCTTTGCAGGCTCTTCAAATATTACGGTCCTTTCTCCATTTCGCAACCTTGGGATTGATTTCACTGTCAGGGTTTTGCACATTGTCCTATAGGTCCATTGTATCGCTGGAACGAGCAGGTCCTAGTTAGTACATCGCACTTGGTGAACATTGTTCAGTACTTCGCACACCTTGTCAAACGCTTCTCCATGGATAATTCGTAGTGTGCTTCCTCTTTTCTGCCAGTGTGTTGGGTTTTGATTCTCTATTCTGGGGATGGTGTGCATTGGGGCAAGCTGCATGTCGTAGGTCTGCAGCCATTGGGAAAGGTGGGCATGCAAGTTGTTTTGTCCCTCGCAACCAGTTCTCCTTACTAACTGGGGTTCTCCAAATCGTAGGTGCATCATCTTTTTGCATTCACACCAACTCTCAAGACTTCCTTGATGCGTACCCACCATCTCGTGGGCGTAGCGCGCAGTGCCCATTTTAATGCATCTCAGTGCTACAGTTCTGGTACTGCCCTTTCAAATTCATTTAGGAATTCCTCCACCATTGTCAACCCATCATACATTGGTAGATCCATTACCTCTGCTGTCACGCAGCGCAGTGACCTCATCATTGTATTGCAGTTGAGCGTTGTTACTTCGTGCAACTGATTATGCCATCGTTCTATTTCTTCATCTGAATCTGAAGTGCAGGAGCTTTTGTGCTCCCATGAAATCCTACCATTTACAGTAGGATTCACCCAATCCCATTCTCGTGCAATTATCTTATAGATGTAATTGAGATCGTCATCACTATCATCGTCGCGCACTGATTCAGTGTATCGCGCTCCTTTGACAGGGTCTAGCTATATTATGACGCGTAGTGACTTTTTATCAAAAATCATTTTGCACTTCTTCAAATTTATTACTCTGTTCATATCAGTGGCCCAGTCTATGCCCAGTAGTGTGGGATAGGGATTGCTATCGTTGACAATTTCTATCACTTCAAAACCTACCAGCACGCTTGCACCTTCAATATCCATTGTTACCCCTTGTAATCTTCCCTTCGGTAGGATCTTCTGTTGATTAGCCATTCATAATTGAATAGGAGACCACTGCAATGTGGGCCTGCCCATGTTCTCCCATGTCTGTTTTGATAATACATTCACATCCGATCCTAAATCCAGAATCACCTGATCCATTTCATATTCTCTAATCTGCGTAGTCAATCTCATTTCCCTTCCTGTGTGCAATGCATACTTTCCAACTTTTCAGACCACGCGCGGTTCTACTGACCCCGTGCACCCAGTGATAAGTTCCTATAGTCCTTTTATAGCCTTGCTGCCATGCAACAATTTCATGCATGTCTCTAGAAAGGTAGTGAGCATTGAAGGATTCATCCCTGATTCTGGTTGATCCTTACTACCTGAAGTGGAGGCCTCTGTGAAGCTCTGCTTAGCTTCCATGAATGTCTCCTTCACGTGCTATAAATCAAATTCAGGTTCCTTTACATGAGCCTTGCGAACCCACACACTTTCCTCAGGTTATTTACCCTTTTCATCTCCTGTCGCGATACCACTTCTAAGCATTATATTTACATTTGGGTCCTCTTCGCGCGGTTCAGACCTCATCATTTGTATATTCTGAGTTGGGGGATGTTGGAGTACCCCTTTTTCACTTAGCTTTGCTCTCAATGTAGGGCAATCTTCTGCCTCACGATCAAACTGAGTACAGTACAAACATGATGTTCTGGTTGGATTTGTACAATCACAAGTGTAGTGTCCTTGCCCTCCGCAATTGTAACAAATTAGTTGTTTGCGACCCTTCTTGGTCCCATTCCTCCTCATCCTCGTCCACGCCCTTGAAATCCAGCGTGCGACATCCCTACATTCAAATTGAAGGCTTGTGTTTCGGTTTGCATTCTATAGGTAGGAGTCTGATCCATCATTAATTTGTAGCTTCTGCAGGTGCGTTCATCATGGCCTACCGACTTGCAAAAATTACAGAACAATTGTTGGGACATCTGTTTATACTTCTGCAATAGGTGACAATTATCTGTATTGTGTTTCCCTCCTATCTGACAGATAGCACACCATAATGTAGGCATCGCGCTGGGCCCTGCTTGTGCCTCTGGTCTTAGTGGCATTAGCCGTCTTGTCGCTAAGTAGTTCGAAAAAACTGGACAATGGTCCTTATCATGCCCCTGACCTTTAAATTTTATGCACCATACTTCCTCCTGCGCCTTTGGCCAAGGTTTCTTGTCCTGTTTCAAGCTCTGCATTTCCAGACACAAATTTTGTAGTTGCGCATGGATTTGCTGGACTCCCAGACCAGGATCTTGTATAGGGGTCTCATGCAATCTCATTTCCATATCCAAAGCTTCAGCATGGGTGGAAATATTTTGTTGTGATAGCGCCATCCTTAAATGCAGTGATAGTGACGCTAAAAACCATGCGCGGTGTTGTGCATTCGTCAATGTCATGTTGGCTTCATGAATCATGCTCTTCAGCCTTTGATCCAGATCCCACGGGGTCTCGCTTGGGAGAATTGCGATCTCCTTAAATCCAATAATTGATTGTGTCTTTGACTTTGGCCTGCTAAATTCCCTCTTCAGCGCTGCCTGAATTTCTGTGATTCCTATGTTTGGATGATCATTAGAGTGTTTAATGTACTATGTTAGGGCACGATCCTGCAATGCGCTTACCAATGTAGCCTTCTTTATATTGTCATCCACAAGTCCTTGTGCTTCCCATACTACCCTCATGATGAACCAAAATTGGTCTGGATCTTCATTTCCTACTCTGAATACTGGGAGTTTGATCGCGCTCGCCATACTAAACTATGACGGTTGCGAAGGTGGGGTGGGTGGAGATGGAGGTGAAAATGATGAGATGGGTGGCGGTGTAGGTGGAGGTGGTAAACGCAGAATCTACTATCTTATCAGACTGACCGCACTTCTTGGTGAAACTTCTGCAAGCTCTTCTTTGCTTTCTCTTCACGACGAAATCAAGGGGCTATTTTCTATTCCTGCGCTACCTTCGTTTCTATATATCTTCCCACTTTGCACAGTTCCAATCATTAATTTAGCCACATAACTCGCTTTTCATACAATAGCGTCTTAATCCAAGCGTTCAACGATTTAATATACTTACCTCATGGTCCTTTGAGGAAGCATCGTTCTGCCTCACTATAGCTGACAGTTGTATCTACTGCGAACTCAATGATAAGTCCTCCTATAACTCAATCAAGCCAATGGTCCATAGCGCATGCGATCTTACCTTATGAGGCTTCTAATATGTGCACTAACTCTGGGGTCCACGTGATCAGTTTATCGAGCCTGCACCTTCCTTGACTGTCTGCTAGCTTCGCAATCCACTCGTATAGCTCAGAAGAAAAGGAAGGAAATAAAATCTCATGTATTTCTGTATATAAATATCGCTCCAACCACTACTCTTTAGACACTCATGGATTCCTGTTTTCCTACGCCGCAAACTCGTCAATCCTCTTGTCCAACCACTCTTCAGTTTCTTTCCTTGTTGTATTCTAGTGCCATGACATCAGACATCCCTTATGCAGATCCCAATCCCAGCAAAGAAATCATTTGTTGGCTTGTATGGGCCTGACCCAGGTTCGGAGATGATTTAGCCAAACAAATCTTGGTACTACTGGCCCTTTCGGCAACAGTCCGCGAAGCGCGGACTGAGGTCTCACCCGAAGTAGTATGGGAGGGTGCTAGAAATAGGTTTCCACACCCTAGAGATGTCTAATGGTTTTTGGTGGTCCACGGGTTGACCCTGCACGCACGTCGCTATGCGCAACTATTAGCCTCTTGCAGCCCATCATGCTACCTTCGCATAGCCCTACTCGAGGTGTGATCCATGCTATTACCCAAATTCCTTATCCTTACTCTGTTATTATTCAATTACTTAACTTATTCGTAGGAGCCGAGTTATACTTAACAGTGTTCAGCATTCATATAAGTGCACGCGATAAACAAAACAGTATAAAGGCATAGAAAATAAGATAAGGACAGATACACAGTAATTGGAATCAAACTTCTTTATTATTCTTCTTGTTGGTTACAGACCCGACTCTGCCCTACGCACTCAGCTGCAGGGGTCCGCAGACTCAGCTGCGGACTCTACTAGGCCTCTACGCACTCAGCTGCAGAGCCTTTTCCTACTACTACGACCCAAGACTTAGACTTACAGACTCAATTCCTTATCAACACTCCATGATTGATTCATTCATTACTTTTCAATTAAAGCCTCACTCTATTTATACAATCCCATGGTCCGCGGACCATGGGTAGCCGACATTACATTTCATTACATTTAAAAAACTTTAGGGTGGACAACCCTATTACTTGACCTATACTTCACACTTTGCACCCACAATTTTCAGAGTCTTACAATACATTTGACCAAAACTTGCGCTTTGAGCCCCAAAGCATCCTGTGGGGGGATCTGATGCCCAAAACATACCAAGTAATATTTCTAAGCTTTCCACATTGTATTACCTTGAGATTTCTTACAACAACATTCATGGAGGTATACCTTCTTCCCTGGGACAGTTGCAGAACCTTACTAATCTCCTCCTTTCCCATAACAATCTGACCGATGCCATTCCTCCCTAAATAGGAGAGTTAAGAATGCTGGGAAAGCTCAATCTGAACCGAAATAATCTCACTGGAACGATTCCTCCATAAATAGGCAATTTATGCTAGTTTGGAGACATTATATCTTAGAGGAAACTCATTGGAAGGTGGCATACCGATAGCTCTTGGCGATCTTGTTGTGCTTTCAACATTAAATATGAGTGTAAACGCATTGACGGGAAGTAACCCCATTTCTCTAAGAAATTGTAGACAATTAAGCGAATTATTCCTGGCTAGAAATAAATTGAGCATGAGCATTCCTTTGGAGTTGGGAAAGCTTGCGGCCAGTCTCAGGTATAAGTTAGATCTCAGCTGGAACAATCTATCAGGTTCTCTTCCTCCTCAGATAGGAAGCTTAATGTTACTTGAATCCTTCGACGTCTCTCATAACTAATTCTCTGGTGAAATTCCAGAGTCTTTCATAGGCCTCATAAGCCTCAATCAAACAATGTAAACTTTGAAACGGGAACTATAAACTCAAAATGGGAAATCTGGCAAAAAAAACCCCGTAAAAACATAAAAAACAGTGCTAAAAATGAAAAGTGTTGATGCTGGAATAACACCTTTTTTTTTTTCTAGGGTAAATTTTCAACATGTTTTAAAAATGGCGGTGAAAACCAATTTTTTGTGCAAAAATTGTCCAAAAACCACCCTCAAAATGAAGCGTTGATGTTCGAATAACACTTTTTTTTTTCAATGGTAAATTTTATGCAAAAAACACCCTCAAAACGAAAATTGTTGACGCTGGGATAACACTTTTTTTTTCAAGGGCAAAATTTCAACATTTCGAAATAATGGCATAAAATATTTTATCATGACCCCGAAAAACATTAAAATAT
>APFE030859853.1:5140-19987 GCA_000404065.3 Pinus taeda | reverse complement strand
TGGGAGACTCAATCTTGATTCACTCCCAACTCAATCAATAGAGCAACCTGGACCATCTCAGAAAGGTCCCCCAAAGTGGCTGACAAAGACACTTGAAAGTGTTCATCTTGATGAGGTTGGAAAGGTAGGAACTAGAAATTCAACCTAGCAAAATGGAGGTGATGTAGATGACTATAATTCACCTGTTGATATGGATGTTTCTTATGATTTTGAATTGAATTTGTCTACATATTTTGAACCATCTTCCTTCAAAGAAGCTACTTCTCATGATGAATGGAAAGAAGCAATGTAAAAGAAGTATGATGCCTTGATAAAGAATGTCACTTGGAAGCTGGTTGATCCTCCATTGGGAACCAAACCAATTGGCTGCAAGTGGTTCCACAAGAACAAGTATAAAGATGATGGCTCACTTGACAAGCACAAAGCCAGGCTTGTGGGAAAAGGTTTTGCATAGAAGGAAGGGGTCGATTATGAGGAGACTTTTTCCCCCACAACAAAATGGGCTACCATCCGGACACTCTTTTCCCTAGCAGCTCAAAACGGTTGGAAAGTTCATCAAATGGATTTAATTTTTTTTTTCTTGAATGGAGATCTAAAAGAAAATGTTTTTATGTCCTAGCTTGAAGGATTTGTTGTAAAAGGACATGAACATAAAGCATGAAAACTTGTGAAATCCTTGCATGGCATCAAACAAGCATTGAGATCCTGGTATGAAAAACTAATTGAGCATCTTCTGAAACTCAATTTCAAACATTATGATCTTGATGATGCAACTTTGTTTGACAATAAGGTTGGAAAAACAGTTGTATATCTTGTGGTATATGTAGATGATCTTTTGATGACATGGAACAATGAGAGCTAGATTGCATCCATAAAAAAGGACTTGAGGAAAGGTTTTGAAATGACTAATCTGGGCTATGTTCATTACTATCTTGGTAATGAAGTAACTCAACATTCGAAGTCCATATTCCTTTCTCAAAAGAAGTACATTGGAGATCTTTTGAACACGTTTGGCATGAACGAATGCAATCCTCTGACTACTCCAATGGAACAAAACTTAAAGCTCACATCCATTGAAGGAAAGGAATTTGAGGGTGCAACAAAGTATAGACAGCTTGTAGGAAGTCTCAACTACCTAACTACTACTAGACCAGACATTTTGTTTGTTGTTGGAATCCTCTCCAGGTTTATGCAAAAGCCTTGTGAGGGACATTGGTCTTCTACAAAAAGAGTTCTAAAGTACTTGAAGGGAACTCAAGACTTTGGAATCAAGTACACATAGGTGGGTGACTTCATTTTGATCGGATACTCTGATTCAAACTTCGATGGAGACAAAGAAACTGGGATATCTACTTCGAGTTATGCTATGAGTCTTGGATCTAGATCTATCTCCTGGAGATCACGCAAACAATCAGTTCTAGTAGATTCACAACAGAGGCAAAATATGTGGCAGTAGTTGAGGCAACAAAAGAAATTGTGTGGCTCGGGAAAATTATGGAAGATTTGTAGGTAAGACAAGTACAATCGACTCCACTCATGATTGAAAATACCCCACCAATAAAGTTGTCCAAGAACCCAAAGTTCCATGATCGAACAAAGCACATCAATACAAAATATCGTCTGATTCGACATCATGTTGAGGTCAAAAAATCCATCTTCGCCATTGTTCGACTAATGAGCAGATTGCAGACATCTTCACCAAAGCGCTTGGAAGAGAAAAGCTTGAAAGATTTAGAACGATGCTTGGAGTCACCAACATCCCTTTAGATTAAGGGGGGAAATGTTGACACCTAATCATAGGGATTGGGTGAATTGTAATTAGTGTAAATAAATAATAGAGAAAATGGAGAGTCATCGGGAGATGAACTGAATAGTCACTCCCTCTTGTATATGACAATGAACAACCTGAATGAATAATAGGATTACATTTGAGGGGTTACCTCCTGGTCTAACATTCAGTGTGGATTTCTTGTATGGATGCAATCTTAGGAAAACCAAATCTCCCACCTCAAAATGTCACTCTACTCTACCCGTGTACACATATAACTTTTGTTGGTTTTGTGTCATCTGCAAGTTATCCTTGAGTTCTCTAACGATATATTGGCTCTTGGAGCTCTGTTATCTCCAAAAACAATATCATCAAAATTCATTGCATCATATCCATATAAAGCAAAAAATGGTGTCATACCTATGGACATATGATATGTAGTGTTGTATTAATACTCCCCAAGGTGAATCCACTTCACCCACACTCTGTGTTGTCCAGTCATATAGTTGCGCGGATATCCCTCCAACCACTTATTTACTATCTCTATTTTCTCATCTGTCTCAGGGCCATATCTAGTGCTAGGAGTGAACTACATGCACAGAAGGTGAAATAAATCCTACCAAAATTCTCCCATAAATATGGCATCCATATCAGTGACAATCGTCTTAGGTAGACCAAACAGCGTAAACACCTCGCGAAAAAATAAATCGGCCACCCGTGATGATGAATATCAAGCTAGAATGGTGAATAAGTGTGAAAAATTCATCATCCTATCAACAACCACATAGATGAATTCTCTCCAATGTACTTTCAGAAATATTGTAATAAAGTCCATTGATATACTCTCCCATTTCCTCGTAGGAATAGGAAGGTATTTTAGTAACCGAATGGGATGTGTGTGCTCTCCATTATTCCTTTGGTGTGCATCACACTCCCTAACATGCCTCAAAACATCCTCCTTAAGAATTCACCAAGTGAAATGATCTCTAATGGCCTTCTAAGTCTTGTAGAATCCTTGATGCCCTACCAAAGGTCAGTTATGAGCTGCTTGTAGGATCTTCTCGCTCAACTGTGACACTGTCACCAAATAAATCCTATATTTGTAATAGATAACATCATCGATCACCTGATACATGTCATCTCCTTGAGTACCATCCAAGATCTCACATGCATGCCAATCCTTGGAGTACTCCACTGAAATTTGTGCCTTCCAATCTTGTGTGGTATCCATTAAAGAGAGTCGTGCAAGCCTCCATGATAATGCATCAACTAATATGTTCTGCTTTCCCTTGACATACTCAATCTCAAAATCATATGTTTGGATCTTACTGACTGATTTATGTGGTCTCTCTTGTAAGTTCTTCTACTCCAAGGAAAATTGAAGGCCATTATGATCAATCTTATCCTTGAACGTATTCCCAAGTAAGTATTGTTGAAACTTAGCCAATGAATGCATGATTGTTACCACATATTTATCATATATGCGATACAATCTCTCATGTGGCTGGAGTTTCCATCTCTCAAATGATATGGATTGACCTCCTTATGACAAAACGGCTCCATTATCATCCCCTGATACATCGCACTCCAAGACAAATAGGCGTGAAAATTTGGAAGGGCCAAAACAGGACAACTATTCACCACCCTCTTGAGGCGCTCAAAATCCCCTTTATTTTTCAAATCCATAAGGGGTGCTGCTAATTGGGTAAACCCCTTCATGAACCTCATGTAATATTTACAGATGCCCAAGAATCCCCTCAAATTTGTCACATTCATGGGTGTAGGCCAATACATGATGGCCCTAATCTTCTCGTCATGCACCAGTACTCCATCCTCTCTAATGACATGCCCAAGATATAACATCTCTGTCAATTTGAACTCACACTTAGAAATTTTTGCATACAACTTATTCTCCTCTACTATGATTAGGAAGTCCTCCAAGTGTTGGTGGTGCTCCTCCCAAGTCCCGATATATATCAAGATATCATCCAAGAATACCAAGAAACATCGTCGTAATTGCTTGGGGAACACATGGTTCATGCAAGACTCAAACATGGCTAGTGTGTTGGTTAGCCTAAAGGGCATCACCAAGAACTCAAAGTGTCCATAATTGCATTGAAAAGTGACCTTCGGGATGTCTTTCTCCCTCACCTGGATCCGGTGGTACCCTAAGTGCAAGTCTATCTTAGAGAAGTAATTGACTCCTCTAAGCTCATCAATTAACTCATCAATGCATGGAATGGAATACCTATTCTTCAAAATCTTCTTGGTAAGTGCCCTCAAGTCCATGCGCATGTGAAGGGTCCCATACTTCTTCTTCCCCAACACTATAGAAGAAGCGAAAGGACTTGAGCTAGGCCCGATATGCCCCAACCTCAATAACTTTTGTATAGCCCTCTCAATTTTATCCCGATATGCCTTGGGATGTCTATAGAGAGTGGTGACGACTGTGTGTACCCCCTCCTCCAACTCAATGGTGTTATCTAATCCTCTGGCAAGTGGCCTTCCTGGTGGAATCTCTCCAAATACCACCTGATGCCTCTCCAAGAGAGTTAATATGTCTTGATGTGTCTATTTCTTCGGCCCCCCAATCTCTAAGATCCTCAAATCTATATCCCACTCTATGTCATTATGCCTCAAATCAACCTCTATCCTATGTGCATACACTATCTCGGGTGGATATGAATGCATACCCCTCAACACTACTAGCTTTCCATCTAGCCATATGAGCTCCATCTCCAATTTCCTCCAATCAATAGTGACATGACAAATATAATACAACCACTAAAATATGATTTCCACATTAGTGTCTAGAACGTCCACCACAAAGAATCAGTCTGTCACTGAATAGTTTCCCATGGCCACTATCATTCTCAGAACACACTGGGTACATTGGATAGTCCTATCTCCTACCATGAATACTAAAAATCCCTCAAAAGCTTCTATTTAAATACCTCTATGCTCCACCAATTGTGCACCAATAAAATTTTGGGTTGCCCCACTATCTACCAACATGGATACATGTTGTCCCTGCATTATAACTCCACCACCAGGAAAGAAAATTCCTCTACTAGGTGGGGGTGGTGGGCCACTTCCTTCCCAGCTGTAAGGTCCATCCTCACCTTTGTCTACCTCGTGGTATGAATCTTCCTCCTCTGTCTCACTATCTGAAAATAACTCTATTTAGTGGGTCTTTCACTTGGTACATTGATGCCCTATTATCCATGGCTCCTGACAAGTAAAGCATAATTTCCTTTGTTGAAAGTCCCTACTAGTCTCATCATCAACTTGTCCCTTCACTCTCCACTCCTAAGAAGTTCTTATGTATTTAACCTTCTGAGGGAAATAGGGTTTAGTAGGTGTTGGAACCCTCATCTTTGGAAGAACATCTATCATGCTCCGTGCTTGGCTAATGGCATCATGTAATGATACTAGGTTATAAGATCACACCCAACCTCACAGAAGCTTGGCCAAACCCTCAATAAACAACATGTTCAATCTCACCTTGAAAATATTTTAAACCATCACTGCAAACCTCTGAAGCTCTCCTATGCAAGCCTCTATGCTTCATGTCTGCTTCAGGTTAGCCATCTCCTTGAAGTGAAACTCCATATCCTTCCTATCAAATATCTCCACCAGCTCGCAAAAGAACTCACTATAGGATTTGATGGACACATGACCAAGTGTAACTAATCCATGATATGACCACTCCTATGCATCGCCCTCCAAATGTGATGTAGAAAATATGACCACATCTGCCTCTCGCATGGGATTCAAACTAAGGTAGGTGTCTACTTTTTGGCCCCATGATCTCGCAGAACTCTTGGCTGGCCCATCAAACCTTAGCAATGTCACCTTTCTTGATATCTTACGATTATCCCAATTATTATTCTATTTTCCTCCTTAGAATGAGGTCGCAACTCCCCTATATTTCTCCTTTATATTGCAACAATCTACAAACGAAATTGTCCTTCATATCCTGGGAACCAAGGCCCCATACTTGTTAATCCCATACATTGAATGATCTAATTAACTTTGTAAATGCATCAACACCTCTTTCTCACTCTGGTTCCACTATGAAGCGAGGCATTGAGGCATGGGATTCTGACCATAAGTGTGGGATGTGCATGCGTAACACCGTCCTCCCACATTTACCCAATCTAACCAGTCCACTGAGGTAAGCATGTGATGAGAGGCCATTGTGATGTGATTCAACTTCCTAGTTAAACTTAAGGAAGTGGAACCAATGGAACACAACCAAACTGACCTTCTAAACATGCTACAGAACATTCATGAGCCAAACCACCATTCCAGGTGACCAACCCCTGAGAGAACCCAACATTTTACTAACTTAGAGCCCCAGTTGCTCCCTTGACAAGCCCTCCAAGTGACTGAGATTCCCAGTCACTCCCATGATCCTACCTAAGTGTGATTGTAACCTTTTTCTGCCAGTGCTATGCCAGAAACTATGGGAGTTAAGGTTATTTTCCAGGGCTAGGACCCAATGACTACCAATAAACTTATGAAACTTCCAAAGCTCATAAAATACATGAAGACAATGATTTTGATAAAAAAAAGTGATCAAGTAATTAATTGGACCTTTACTATCCATGACAAACTTTTCATCAAATATGTCACAAATATGCATCGTAGAGGTTATAACAACATATATGAGCATAGGGGTCTCACACTTATCTAAAAATCACTGCAAAGCATTGATTCCTTACCATATTAGCTAGAATATCATTTTTTTAGGTCATATATTCATTGTTCATTCATTTACAAATCAAAACATGATGAGATCCATACACTATCACTATCATAAAACCTACTCATAACCAGCATATAAACAACATAAATAACAAGGATACAACAACCATGATATTGACATATAAACCAATACACTCACACATAAATTACCAAGTAGAAGTAGCTATTAATAATAAATTCAAAGGCCAAGCAGGTTCGAGAATTCTAAGAACCAGCTGACCATAGATTAGTTGAACCAAATATTTCTTTCAGTCAATCACCCCTGTGCCATATTCCAAGCATGAATGTGGGATATCATGAAATAAATCCATCAAACCGGAACCAGGGATTCTAGAGGGAAAACCACCTCAACCCTCAACCAATTATTCCACCTCATGGTCGTACATCACTAACCATCACCAAATTCATCTCTACTCAAGCTATCCAATGCCCCAGAGTGTTTATTCCAACGAAGGCTCTAAGACTAGTAACTCAACCCACAGTTGTTGTCGAGCTCGAGAGCATTTGTCCAACCAAGGCTCTAGGACTAGTAACTGAACCCAAAAAGAGATCTATAGTGCTTTTCAAACCAAGGCTCCATGACTAATAACTCAACCCAAGTTGTTATAGGGCTCCAAAGTGTTTGTCCAACCTAGGCTCTAGGAACTAATAACTCAAACCACAGCCAAAGGAACATGAGAACCAACCCGAAAAAAAGGAGAAAGACTCCCAGAGCACCATGACTATTTATGAAATGGAAACGCTAGGAAAAACCACTATCAATCCAGGTAATGCTCCATGCCAATGACAAATCATAACTAGGAAACCACATGCATATGGCATGCATGCCAAAACTAGTAAGGAAATCATACATGCAACTTAGTACTTGCAAGCAAAACCCATTGTAGTTGTTGATCCTAATGTCCTCTTCCACTTTCTTGGTCTTCCTTTGCCTTCTTGCTCCAAATCCCACATATGCAACACTAATCCAAGAGTTCTCCAAGGAAACTCTAAGTGTCCAAGAGTATGAGAAAGCGAGAAAATGAAAGCCACAAAAATTGAACTGCCAAAATCTAAACTGACAAAAGATACCCATTGATCCTTATAAGCCTTCTTATTTATGAGGGCTCAATTTTCTTCAATTTTCCATTATTTTCCTTCATTTTCCTTCTCACATGCAACTTGTGACCTTTCACCTTCCTTTTCTCCTATTTTCCATTATCTCCATAAATAAAATGCCAATAAATGCCTCATGCCTTTCCAAATGCTTAGCCATTTCCTTTGCCAATTTCCATAGTCTTAATAAACCATATGAACACCCACACTAGGATTTATTTCCCAACATTTAGCTTCGAATACATGTCCCATGACCATGGTTATTATTTTTCCTTTATTAACATTATTACATGGATTTTTGACAAGGGCTATTACAGAACCCTGCCCCTTGGGGGAACAATGTCCTCAGTGTTCAATGATACCCACAACCAACAATAATGCTAAAATAAAAGTATAATTCCCATGGAGCTTTATAACCTAGCTCATTGCAATATTGAAAATGATCAACTTGTTGAGAGGAAATCAACATGACAACATAAGAGCATAACAACCATAATGACACGACACCCTTACCACTTATTGGAGCTTTATAACACAGCTCATAGAAATATTTACATCCATTTACATATGTACATAAACCAAAATATCACACCAAAACATATACCAAAAACAAATATCAAGGACATTGGCTCAACTAGTGAATAGAGAAGGATACATATCCCACATTCGATCCGCCATCTCCCATGTATCTTAATCAGGCCTAAAGTGCTTGCATTTCACTTTAGCCTGCTTGATTTCTCAGTTTCAGAGCATGAGCATATTTCTTTGTAAAATATGTTCATGTTCTGACAGGAATTCTCCTTCTGGCTCCACCTGCAATACAGACAATCAATCACATGATCAACATCTTTAACATACCTCTTAAGCAATGACACATGGAAAACATCATGCACTTTCACTGTTGGAGGGAGTGCAAGTCGATAGGCTACTGGTCCAATCCTTTCAAGAATATTGAAAGCTCCACAATACCGAGGTGTCATGTTGTCACATGATACAATCCTCAAGGAGCTCTTCATGGGCTTGATGTGCAAGTACACCTATTCTACAACCTAAAACTCCTTAAACAACCTATTCTGACTGGCATAAATTTTCTGGCTATCCCACGCTACCTTCATATTTTTCTTGATGACCTACATTTCCTATTCCATCTCTACCAACATGTTCAGTCCTGTCAACACCCTGTTAAATGGATCACTCCAAATGACGGGAGTATTGTTACTTCGCCCATACAGTGCCTCAAACAATCTCATCCTCAGTGACTCCTGATACCCATTGTTGTAATTAAACGCAACCAATGGAAGTTACTCATCCCATCTATTCAACTGACACATCACATACATCCTCAACATGTCTTCCAATATCCTATTAACCCTCTCTATTTGTCCATTTTTCTATGGATGATAGGTTGTACTGAAGGCCAACTCTATACCTGAAACTGTAAATAACTCTTTCCAAAACCTAGAAGTAAACTTGGCATCCCTATTTGACACAATCTTGTTTAGAACACCATGCAATCTGACCATATCTCTGATGAAGACCTGTGCTACATTACTATTTGAATAAGTAGACTTAGTTGGAAGGAAGTGCGCTACCTTTATAAATGTATCCACCATAACCATGATGAAATTGTTTTGTCTAGATGTCCTTGGAAAACATGTGATAAAATCCATAGAAATGGCATCCCACTTCCACTCTGGAATTGGAATCGACTGTAGTAGTCCACTTGGATGTTTACACTTCTCTTTCATCTTTTGATAACCCAAGCATCTAGCTACAAACTCTACCACGTACTTTTTCAGATTCAACCAATAATAAAACTTCTTCATTGTTGTGAATGTATTTTGATATGCTAGGTGACCTGAATATGATTTTATATGAAACTCTCTCAAGATAGTCTTCTTGAGCTCACTATTTTCTATCACATATATCATGTCCCTAAATTTGACAAGCCATCTATTGTGGGATGATAGTCCACATCCTGTGCACCTATACACGCACATGTACCTGTACTTGTACCTATACCTATACCACTACCTGTACTTGTACCTGTACTCTGTTGTAACATGTGCCTAAGCTCCATGTACCTATTATCCTTTTGACCTTCTTGTGAGATATGATCTTGTAAATCTATTTCATATGACCTCATAGTGGCTATATGATTCACCTGTATCTAGCTGCTAAGAGCATCCACAACCCTAATCTCTTTGCCCTTGTTGTACCTCATCTCAAGTTCGAACTCACTAATCATTGACAACCATCTAGCTTGCCTAAAATTCAAATCCATCTCATCAAACAAGTATCTCAGCCATCCTAACTGATGTCACCATCCTAACCAATGTTGTATTCTTCTTAACTTGTAAGATTCTTTCTTCCCCATTATCATTCTAACATTCAATGGATTTGTCATAACAATTCACTTTGGTCCTCTGAAGATATATCCAGTCCATACCCAAAAGAATAGTGTATGATCAGATTTGAAATACATTCAAATGTGTTGATGTAGGCATACCATTCAACTCAAATGCATAAGCTCTTACCCAATGATGAACTTGCCTCTTTGTACATGTAGCCAAGTGCACTAACCAAGATTCTACATGCACTTCTTTATTCAAACCACACTTATCCACCAGATCAAGATTAACATAAGTATAATTAGATATAGGGCCAAACAAAATACAAACAACTTGATCAAAAATATTATGTCCATCTCAATTATCGATACCTAATGATTTTCCTGTCAGTTATCTAATGCTCCATAAATCCAAGGAACACTTTGTCCAACATCCCCTATTGTCTGTGCCTCTTCAGCACTATAAATATGTCCTATACCACCCTGATGTTGTGTAAAATCTCTCTGATGATGATATTTTCCGTAATTCCAACATCGTACAAGCTTCCTATCATCACCCTTATTTTTCTCAGACTGAAATTCTTATCCTCTATTAGATGCATTGATCTTCTTATGCAGTGTCACACTATCTTTGTTACTTGTGTCATGAGGCCTTGCTCGTTTATTGCCCCATTTTCCTTTGTTACTTGCATTACCTTTCGAGTCTGGTTTAGTCACAGATCTTAGATTTGAATGCTCATAACAATGCTTTAGCTTCTAGATGGCCTCCTCCAATGATTTAGGCTCATCAAACACAATCTTGCCTTTGACTGCTAATGGAAACCCATAGATGAATCTTTGAATCTTGGCTTTCTCCTGCTAGAGGTAAGGCACGTACCTCAATAATAGTAAGAACCTGCTAGTTTACTCCTCATCGGTCATAGATCCCACCTTTAGTTCATAAAACTATTTTTCCCTATTATCATAGTCTCTCGTAGATAGATACTTCTTCTTAAATAGTCTCTATAACTCACTCCAAGTCAACTCCTCTTCAAAAATATCTCTGACATTCTTTACATCTTCCCACCAAATTATTTATTTACCTTTAAGGATGAGCTTAGCTATTTTGGCCTTCATGTTCTCTAAAAAAACATGCAACTTGAAGAACGTATTCATACCAAGAAATCATGCTTCTAAATCTCATGATTTCTTCATTTATACATCAAATGTATGTGCCTTTTCTTTCTTAAGCTCATCCGACAAATATCCCCTTTCATTCCTCCCATAAGGATGATAACGAAGATAATCATGATATATGTTAGAACCAAAGCTAGAATAAAATTTGTGTCCATCACCTCTTCTGTTCCGTGTATTCAAAAACCTGCCATCCTTGATCGTGTCATATTTATCTAACCTATGCCCACCATGACACTGACTTCCATATGCCCCATTAGTCTTGTCCTCTTGTCCATGGCTGATTTGAAGTGGTCCCTGTCTCTTCAAATATGACAAGCTCTGAAGGATGACTGCATTGAATTCAGCTTGTTTCTCTTGTGCCCTAGATAGTCTCTCTTGTGATTGAATGATTCAGTCATTAGCTGTTTTGTAACTCCATATTTCTTCCTTTACACTTCTTAGAGTATCTGCTATGTGAGGGGAACAATCCTCACCATGTTGCTCATGTTATCCATAGGGAGAATCACGTGAACTATAGTCTACCACTCTTCTAGCCATATTTGTTCTTCTCTTCCTGCAAGGTGTATCATGTTAGCTAAACCATATCACAAAAAAACCAACATACCTCAGTCTTGCTCAGGGGATGATATCTTGGCTGCAAGATCAACTAGATTAGTGTAATGCATATAAACATAATCAATATAGTATATAGACATCATCTCAATCCTCATCCAGTTACCATGTATGATGCCACAACCACAACACCAACTAGATACAATGAATCCATAATAACATATGTATAACACACATACGTACACCATACATATAGATACTGACATGCATAATTAGTGTATAACCAACATATACTCAAGATAAATACATCCTACATCAATATCATCAACCTTCACGTGGTGACATAACTACTACCATGACCACCACCATTCATACACAAAAGGAACATATACCACACACATATAAAACACAGATGCAATCGACATGCATGCATGACCAACTCACTGCCCATCTAGTCCAAGGGGTGAACCATGCTCTGATACCACTCTGTAACACCCTCCTCCCACATTTACCCAAGCTAACCGATCCACTGGGATAAACATGTGATGAGAGGCCACTATGATGTGATTCAACCTCCTAGGTCACCTTAAGTGGAACCAACAGAAAACATCCAAACTGATGTTCTAAATATGCTACAAAACCTTCAGGAGCCAACCCACCATTCCAAGTGACTAAACCCTAAGGAAACCAAACATTTTATTGACTTAGAGCCCCAGATTCTCCCTTTCCAAGCCCTCGAAGCGACTGAGAGCCCTAGTCACTCCCCTAAGCTTCCTTGAGTTCAACTGCATCGTTTTTCTGTCAGTGTTATGCCAACGACTGGATGATTTAAGGCTATTTTCCAAGGCTAGGACCCAGTGACTACCCAGAAACTGATTAAACTTCCAGAAATCATAAAATACATGAACACAATGATTTTGATAACAAACTTGATCAAGGACTTGAATGGACCTTTACTAGCCACAATAGAAATTTTGTCAAACATGTCACAAATATGCGTCCTACATGTTATAACAACAAATATGAGTATAGGGGTCTCATACTTATCTGAAAATGGCTAAGAAGCATTGATTCCTTATCTCATTACGTGCAATATCATCTATTAGGTCGTATATTTATTTTTCATTCATTTACAAATCAAAGCATGATGAGAGCCATACATCAACACTTTCATAAAACATACTTATAATCAACATATAAAAAATATAAATAACAAGGATGCATCATCCATAATATCCACATATAAGGCAATACACTTACACATGAAATACGAAGTATAAGTAGCTCTTAATAACAAATACAAATTCTAGCCAAGTTTAGGACTTCCACAGACCACCCAGCCATAGATTGGTTGACCCAAATAGTTCTTTGAGCCAATCACCCCCATGTCGTATTCCAAGAATGAATGTGGGATCTCATTAAAAAAATCCAACAAAATCGAAGCAGGCCTTCTAGAGGCAAAACCACCTCAACCCTCAACTAGTGATTCCACCTCACGGTCATAGATCACTAACCATCACCAGATTGGTCTCTGCCTAAGATGTCTAGTGCTCTAGAGCGTTTGTTCCAACTAAGGCTCTAGGAATAGTAACTCAACCCACAACTGTTATTGGGCTTCAGAGCATTTTTCCAACCAAAGCTTCAGGACTAGTAACTCAACCCACTAAGGGCTCCATAGTGTTTGTCCAACCATGGCTCCAAGTAATCCTCCATTCCAATGACATATCATATCTAGAAAACCAAATGCATATGCTGTACGTACCAAAACTATTAAGGAAATCATACATGTGACTCAATACCTGCAAGAAAAACCATTGTAGATTTTGATCCCAATTTCCTCTTGCACTTTCCTACTCTTCCTTTTCCTTCTTTCTCTAAATCCTAGGTATGCGACACTCCTCCAAGAGTTCTCTAAGAAAAATCTAAGCATCCAAGAGTATGAGAGAGAGAGAAAATGAGAGCTCCAAAAATTGAACTGCCAAAAGTTGAACTGACAAAATATACCCACTAATCCTCATAAGGCCTTTTATTAATGAGGCCTCTATTTTATTCATTTTTCCATTATTTTCATTCATTTTTGTACTCACATGCAACTTGTGACCTTTCACCTTATTTTTCTCCTAATTTCCATTATTTCCATAAATAAAGTGCCAATAAATGTCGTATGCCTTTCTAAAGCCTTAGACATTGCCTTTGCCAATTTACATAGCATTAATAAACCATATGAACACCCACACTAGTGTATGTTTTAACCCCGTATAGAAATTACCTGCATAAGAATCCTAAAAGACAGAAAATAAACAATGCGAGAGTAAAACACATAAAACGCATATACACAGAGATTTTCCCGTAGATCCCAAAATCGGGACTACCAGCTTGATTTTTCATTATTGTTCCTTTCAATGTTACAATACATATTTATACATGTTGAAGCATCCAATACCATGGACTGAAAAACCATCACGTCCAAAACCATGGACCGAAAACCATCACGTCAAAAACCATATGCGAAAACCATGCACAAAACCATAGGCAGGTTTGCCCAACCAAATATAGGGTCGAAAAACAAAATTTTCCGAGGTGCTACCCTGAACCCCATAGAGTGGGGTTACCTACACCTCTCAAACCCCTTGTGACCCCCCCGATACACAATCGGCACAACGAAGGGGGGGGCTCCGCCCGCCCTCTAACCCACTGGTTAACTACATGGGCTAGTCGTGGAAAGAATATAACACAACCCAACATTCTCGTACTTGTTGTTTTCTTTCCACAGGGGGCCACAAGAGAGCTTAGTCATTTATCGAGCCCTACAATGCCCATTGTTTCTCTACACCAAGAGAACTTCTCAGAGCTCACAGATTTTGTCAATGCATCTACAGTATTCTTCAAAGTGTCCACCTTTACCAGCAACACCTTTGTCTTCTATCATATCCCTCACAAAGTGATACTGAACATCAATGTGCTTTGTCTTTGAATGATAAGCAGGGTTCCTTTGCCAAGAAAATTGCACTTTGGCTATCACAGTCTATCCTTATAGCTGCTTGTACTAACCCCATACTTGAACACAATCTCTGCAACCAAACTGCTTCCTTGCTTGCATGAGTGGCTGCCATGTATTCTGCCTCTGTAGCTGATA
>APFE030859843.1:0-20957 GCA_000404065.3 Pinus taeda | reverse complement strand
ATCATCATTCATACATTAAGAAGGCTGAAAACAAATACATGCATGTGCATTTGCATTTAGACTGCTTGGTTTGATTTAGGACAGTGCACTTAGCGTCTGCTCTGTGCTCTTTGTTGAAAGATTCTTAACTTTCTTTCCTTAGTAGCTAGGATTTTCATTGCCAAAAGAAGATTGAACGTTTTTTTATCATCTTAGACTGCATTTTAGGAATTGCATACACATCATGTGGTGAACCTGAAAGGAAAATTTTTAAGTAAGATCAACTTAAAATAAATTTAATGAATCTAACAACGCTTTGGAACCTAACGCACAACATCTAGAGGTCTAGGCTAGAGACGTATTCCGGTGTCATAAAACCTGGTAACTGTTATTTTCATTGTTGGTTGGGTGATTCCTCCACTCTGAGACGGCAAGTGCCAGTACGGACTTGTGCTCTCACGTACCGTCGAGTATATATTGGGAGACCACAATAGGCTGCATCTTTTATCCTTAGGAAGCCATGTCTACTGCCATATTGATCGTAATGCACTGAACACAACATTTGGGAAGATTGATTATCGTACCATAAAAAGTATTCTGTAGTTTTGCAATTGGTTTGGTAATCCCCTCTGCCTAGATCTCCAGAGTAATATATTTTTCTCCTTTTTAGACTCCTTAAAAGAAAAGGTCCTCTCAGCACTTGTCACTTCAGGCTCAATAAAAATCGAAGGCGACTAGAGTCATCTTTTTTTTTCTCGACTCTTTAAAATTGAAAAAACAAGTTGTGTCAAAGAGTCTAAAACTCATTTAATTCGAAAAACCTTTTTCCCTTTTATTTTGAGTTGATCAAGTAATCCGCAATCGTGGAAGAAAGTCAATCAAAACCCCGTCATTCACGGAGACTTATGTGTCAACTGTCATTGACTACAGAAGTGAAACCATTCCGGACGAAGTGAACTCGCTTGAGCGGGCCAAAGTCCCCTAGGTTGGTTGGAGCTAGTACTCCGACATCCTCAGAGACTCCAGTTACTCCAAACATTTGGTATCCTTGCCACTATAGGAGAAATTCGGCAGCAATAAAAGGACATTACAACTGATCCTAGTGTGACGGTAAACACTTCTATTCTTGAACCAGCTCCATCTACAGCTCATTCAAAAGGTGTTACTCCCCAACCATCTGCTGTTGCAGAACTTATATCTTCTTCGGCACCAGAAATATTTTACGGACCTGACGGTCTGCCTCTTCCTCCTGGATTGATTACCATAGAAGAGATTGTGGAAGATCCTCCATCTAACACTCCAACGCAATTTGGAGCTGGGATTGCCCTGTGTCCTTCTCCATCAGAAGATATTCACCTGCCATCGGAAGTTCCTGAAGAATCGCTAAGGAATATTTTGGATAGGCTTAGTATGTCTGAACAACCGTCGACATCAAGGACTGTGTTACCTAACACAGCAACAACAGAAGCTCCTTCTGCTACTCCGACAATGTTCACCGGCATGTGTCTGTCCCAACCAGCTCTCAATCGCTGGATGGAGTCCATCTAGGGACTGTTTCGACAGTATGGACTATTCCCATTTGTTCGTCTGGAATTATATCTGTAATCTCTTACATTGAGTCTCAACAAATTGATCCTTCGCAGGGTCAATTTGGGCAAACTAGTCCCCAAAGGCAAATCATTCCTTTTAGTACTGGATTACCATCGTATGGAGGGCCTTATACCCTTTCATTGCCTTCCTCGGAAGGAAAACCATGCGTGAGTTCACAACAAAATTTAGGTTATGGTGGAATTACAACTAGCAGTTGGGTGCTCATCCTGCCTCAACAACCAAGAGTTGTATGCTCAATGCAACAAAGTTTACCTATCACAGACATCCCCACTACGTCGGCTATTGTGGCAGTATCGCAAGTACAAGTGTTGTCAGTTGTATGCCAACCTCAAGTTAAGTAGGTTGTACTGCAACAATCTCTTGTACCTACGACACAACCGCAATCACCAACTGGTGGAATGGCACAGGTTCAAACGGGGAATGCCAACCCCCATCTTGGTCAAAAAGTTAGTACCGGACAACAACCCATGGCTTCACAACCATGGATGGTGGAATACCAACAACCGCAATTCCAGCAAGCTTACCAAGGATATGAGAAACAAGTCTTTGCAAGTAATGGGCAGCCATATCAACCATGTCATAATGGTTATGCCCATCAACCTTACCAAAGTTACCAACATCAAATGCATTATGCTGGTATGCAAAGACCAAATGCTCAAGCGATTCCATCTTATCCTGGGTATGCTCAACCAAGCCTGAATCAACAGTTTCCTTTTGTGGCAACTTTAGAGTTACCGGATCTAAGTCGACTAACGAACGATCTAATTGCCTACGCCCCTTGGTGGCTGGCGATTTTGCATAAACTTCCGCCTGATATTCCTAAATTTAATGGAAATCTGGATGAAGACCCATTGAATCATGTGATGACCTTTCATCTATGGTGTTCATCAAACACTCTCAATGATGATTTGATCAGGCTTCGCCTATTTCAGCGAACGCTAACTGGTCCGGCAGCAAAGTGGTATATCGAATTGCCTAGAGCTTCGTTTGATAACTTCAGTACCCTAGCCACAACCTTTTTAACCCATTTTCAGTTACCCATAAGGTACGAAACAGGAACTGAGCTACTTACCAATTTCAAAAAAATGACTACCACTCACATATCCGATCACATTCATCAATGGCGACGTCGTTGTAGAATGGTAAAAACGTATGTTCCTGATCAGCTATTGGCTGAATGGTTTATTAAGTCTCTATTACCTGCTATTACAGAAGATGTGGTAAAGGGAGGAGTTGTCACTGAAGAGCAAGTTATTGCTCGTGCACAATATCTAGACTTGATTTATACTTAGTCTGGCACGCTCTATGATAAAATCCCTGATGCTCCTAGACCAGAATTTTCCGTTCCTTTGCCTCCTAAATCAAACAAAGACGCTCACGCCGGCGATGGCGTGATAGGTATGAAAAGCACTAAAACCGTAAAGGCTACATCGAAAAAGGCCCGCATGGTTTCGAGTCAAAATGTAAATGAGGAAATTCTAGCATCGGAAGTAAATGTCGTGTCGATAGACAAAGGCAAAGAACCCAAGCAACCAGGAGGCAAGAAGAAAAAACAAGGGAAGAAGAAAAACCAAGAGGACTCATCTCCTAGAAAATCTTCTACAAACCTTTCTGGGGATAGGAAACCAAAAACTCCGTGTCATATATGTGACGAGGATTACTGGACCAAAGAATGTCCATATAAAGATGAACTTAGAAAATCCTTCAAAAGTTCAAAAACCTCAGCTGTATTGATTCATCTGTTTCCAAACCCAGGAACAAATCTGGTTGCTAGCGAAAATGCTTCCCCGTCCCAAGTGCTAATGTTGTCAGTTTCGAAGCAACTAAATGATGCTCTCATATTGACAAGGAGTAAATATTACGGGAATCCACAGACATCGAACAACAAGGATAGTGATCAACCTAGTAGTTCACCAACAACTTCGACCGAAGTTATGCCACCCATCATTCCTGAATTAACAATAAAACTGCCAAAGCGAGTAGTACACAAATCGAAGTTTAATCCTCGTGCCCGAGCAGCACAACACTATAATATAGTGGAGGATTTAGCCTAATCTCCCTCTGCAATGTCGACTCTTGAGGTACTGCAAAATTGCCCCTCCCAAAAGCAGGCTTTATTATCAGCAATAGGTGGGATTGACCCAACAGATTCCAATCTTATCTCTTTCAACCACAAAGGATATGACCCTGAGTTACCAGCTCAACTAGCTTTCCTTATTCAAGTGAAAGGCCTCAACAAAACTGTTCATAGAACGATTATTGATGAGGGGGCATCCACATGTATCATGTCGATGAGTTGCTAGAAAACTCTAGGGTCTCCATCCTTGTCGCAATCATCGACCACACTAAAAGCATTTGATGGACGAACATACACCCCGTATGGAATATTAAGTAACTTGCAAGTCGAACTGGGGGGCAAAACAGTACAAATCGATGTTGAATTCATCGATGGAAACCTCGATTACAACATCCTACTGGGAAGACCCTCGATGTATGCCATGGCAGCCGTTGTGTTGACCTACTTTAGGAAAATTGCATTTCCTTCCCAAGGAGGAATTATAATCATCGACCAACAAACTTTTCTCCCCAACAGTTCGCAAGTTATGGGAAGCATTCCGATGATCCATGGAATCCCTAGCACGCTTCACAATATCGGAGTAGGCCTACTAAAAGGCCCCACATTAATGGGAACTTTTACCCTACCGCCTCCAACCAATTTGGCGGAAGTGGCTAACGTAGGAACCTGCAATATGATATCTTTCGTTCAAAAGATGTTAGAAAATGATGTTAAAAAGGATCATCTGCAGGTATTTCCTCTAACCCCACTGGAAATATTATAGCAATCAATTTTTTCAGCATGGGAGGAAAACCCGCATCAACTCTCATCAAGCGTTTGGATAGATAGGTCTAAGGAATATGGCACCCCTTCAGATCCTTGGTCACAAGTACATTCCACAGACGAAGGAATCATTCAATTGATGATGATTGACGGGGCACCATGAGAAGATTACCACCATCATTCCCATCTTCTAAACTGGAAAGAAGATAATTCTAGCAACTTATACCATCCTTCAGTATTTGACTTTCTGACAGATACTGCAAATACGGTGGATTCCAAGAGAAACCTATCCAATATCGAAGAGACTAATACCATAAATATCTCAACCAAAACAGATGTTGTAGAGAATATTAATGTTGGCAAATCTTGTTCTTCTTCAGAACTGGAAATATATAGCGCTCTCTTTCGCGAGTTTAGAGATGTCTTTGCTTGGTCATATGACGAAATGCCAGTTATTGACTCTATCATAGTTGAACATGAAATTAAAATGTATCCAGATGTCAAACCGGTACGACAACGACTACGGCAGGTGCACCTCAAGAAAGCCGTTGCCATCAAGGCAGAAGTTGAAAAACTCCTCCATACTGGTTTTATTTACCCCATTCCTTTGACTGATTGGGTATCGAATATTGTTCCTGTGATGAAAAAACAAGGAACGATTAGAGTGTGTGTTGATTACAGGGATATAAATCAAGCTTGTCCGGAAGACAACTACCCTACACCCTTTATTGACCAGATACTTGATGAATGCATCGGATACAAAATATTTTCATTTATGGATGGATTTTCCAAGTATAATCAAATAAATATCCGCCCACAGGACCAATCAAAGACTACATTCATTTGTTTGTGGGGCACATTCGCATATCTTAAGCTACCCTTTGGTTTAAAGAATGCAGGGGAAACTTTTCAGAGAGCAATGAACTATGCTTTCCATGACATCAAGAACACCATTCAACCATATCTCGACGATCTTCCAGCTCATTCACGAAAGCAGACCGATCATCCGCAGCATTTGAGAGTGATATTTCTACATTGCCGACACTACAAGATATGACTCAATCCGCACAAATGTGTGTTTTGCGAGCAGGATACTTCTGGCCAACAATGTTCAAAGATTGCATAACCGTAGTTAGAAGTTGCCATACTTGCCAAATTTTGAATAGCAAAACCAAAAGACCACCAGCACCACTGCAACCAGTAGTTGCTATTGGGCCATTCGCTAAATGGGGCATAGATTTCATGACATGTAACCCCACCTCGGCCGGGGGGCATTGGTATATCATAGTCGCGGTAGACTATTTTAACAAATGGGCTGAGGCGATGCCTACATTAAACAACATCGACAAAATGGCTACCCTTTTCTTTTTTAATCACGTAGCCTCCATATTCGGCATTCCACAGGCCATAGTCACAAATCACGGATTGCATTTTCGCAATCACATGATGGTTGAGTTTGCTTCCAAATTAGGACTGTCCCACGACAACTCTACTCCGTACTATCCACAAGCTACCAGATAGGTTGAGGCGATCAATAAGGTCCTAAAGCGCATGCTGCAAAGAATGATCGGAGTCCATAGATGGGATTGGCACCTGATCCTGTACTCAGCCTTGTGGGCATACTAGACATTGGTAAGAAATGCGACCGGGTTTACGCCTTTTCAACTTGTGTACGGTCTGGAAGCAATCTTACCTGTTCAATGTGAAATCTCGTCCCTCAAACTCGCAGTCGACCTTCTCCCCGGAACCTCAAAAGAAGAGGCCCGTTTCTTGGAACTAATCCAATTGGATGAAACCCGCCGTGATGCAGCTTTGGCTAACGAATCTCATAAGAAACAAGTCAAAGCGCAGTTCGACAAAAATGTCAAACCTCGCGTCTTATCAAAAGGTGACCTGGTCTTACTTTACGACCAAGAATCCGACAAGTTGGGAGCAGGGAAATTCAAATCATTATGGATGGGTCCTTATATTATTAAACATTTATTAGCAAAAGGAGCCTACGAGTTGATGGATTATGATGGGATTCCACTGGCGCAACCTCGCAATGGGTTGTACCTCAAGCGTTAGTATGCTTAATTCCGTGTAGTAATCCTCATGCTTTTGTTACATTTTTGTTTTCACTAAGAGAAATTATTTTGGTTAGGTAATCCACTTTTTGCATTCGTTGTAGATTTCAAACCTATTGGAATCATTCGTTGGATATGCCGATGGAGTGAGTCGTAGTTCGCGGAACCTGTCTTCTGCGGCATGGGCCATTTTCGATCCCAACGACAAGTTAGTAAGTTTCAGAGGGGTATGTATTGGTCCAGAAATGAACAATATCGCTGAATATAGAGCATTGATAGAACTCCTCTCTGATGCCATCACAGCTGGCATATGCCGACTTGTCATCAGGCTATAATCACAACTCGTCATTCTACAACTCACCGACATCTATTATGTACGGAATCCAGCTATCTATCGCATGTTCCTAAGAGTCAGAATTTTGGAAAGACAGTTCGATTTCATTCAATATCAACATATTTCCAGAAGTTTAAACACATTGACAGACTCATTGGCAAATAATGTGTTAGATAGACATTTGTGACATTTATAAAAAGAAGCATCACATCAATATATGTAGCATGATAATGTAACTTAACCAAAATAAAGCTCCGAAAATAAAAAATATATACATAACTTTTTATAGTTTATACATAATGTTCTGTAACCAAGACAAAATCGGTCAAATGACCCAAAACTCAATATGATAAGGGGCACCCTAGTTTAATGATGCTGGTGATAACAAGTCATCGCCTGTGAAATCATGCGTAAAAGCCTAGTCCATCGACTCGACACTCCAGTCGTATGTCGCTGCAACCGCAGAGGCAGCTCGTCGGTCCTCACATCTGGGATACCAAGGGTAAGACCCTCGATCTGGTCCTATAGTGCTAAAAGAGTCTCGACCACGTCAAGGTCGTGAAGGATGGCCCTCCCCACAGCCTCTCCTGCAGGAGCGGCCGTTGGGTCTCTGTGGCGTACTACCGGTCAAACTGGTCCAATATCTGCATGAGCACATGAGTTTTGATTAGTATTGGTCAAGAAAATGTAAGAACATTATAAAGAACAATGAACAGAGATATGGTCAGAGGACTTACCCATAGCACCCCACTACTCGCCGGCTAGTAGCACCAAATCCGAGTCACCCCGGAAATCCATGCCAGCATATGGAAACTTGACATAGACCATCTCCTGACGATCGAACCACTCGAAGAAAGTATCAAAAAAAGAAATCTGAGGTTGGCAAGCATGCTGAGACATGAGGTCAACCATCTCTGCATCTGTGGTTCAGTCGATGGAGGTAGGCTAAGTGAGATGTTCTACGGCTGCATCAGTGGGATTCTCTCTAAAGCGAAAGCGGTCAAAATAAAACCATAGTTGAAGTTCTTGGATCTTTCGCTTTTCACCTTGGTCAGTTGTTCTTTCATCATAGAGAGTACTACATCACACTAGTTGAACACCTTCGGTTCAAGGCATTCCAAAGCATACTGCATGTAAGACCTGTTAGCTATGTGAAGAGCAGAATTACCAGCCAGTCTAGCAAAAGTGAACGGAATGGTACGCAAGGGCCGGTTAGTGACATCTCAGATATTGATCTTGCCATCTGTACTCAGCTGAGATCGCTCTCTGCAGTGCCAGCGAATATACTGCCTCACGGACTCACCCCCACATGCAAATCCCGATAATGAGAAGGGGGCATCATGCCTCGATAAACCGGTCAGAAAATAGATGTCCAGGACAGTCAAGGGGATTTATTTGCCCCTAATCTGGAACACCTAGCTGATAGGATCCCAGGCATTGAGAAAATATTGCAACAATTTGATTTGTTGCCTCATGCTAGAGATACGGAAAAACTTCAACAAGCCACAGTTCCGCAATGCAACTACTATGCCCAGGTCATGTAAAACAATAGTGTCCTCTTCTTCATGCTCGCATTCTCACCATGTAACAACCATTTTGCTCCGATGAATCACTGAAAAACAAACAAGAGAAGAGTCAGGATCTTCATTTGGTAAAAAACAGGCAAAACTCTATGAGAAAACTGTGCAAAAAGTTTCCTCCTTGTGCCCATCACACCCCAGTAAGTGTACTGGGAGTGATGTATACTGACTAGTAAGTGAGAAGACTAGTATGAATTGCACCTTTCGATTAAGGAAGGGTGCGATGGTGCCAGGGTGAGTTGTTCAAACACTAGAGACTCAGCAGAGAAAGGAAACAGGCTCAGAATTCAAAAAGAAAAGAATGAAATTGAAGAGCACAAGTTTAGCTCCTACCTGGTCCAAACGGCATCAGGAATCGTCCACAGAATCTCCTGGAATCAACTGGTAAAAATTGGGGGGGCAAGCACCTCCAGAGCTCCAACAAACCAAGTTCAAATGAAATGGTAAAATGAGAGGTAAAAGTCACTTTTAATTTACCATTCACGTAATTCAAGTAAAATATTAGTGTTCTTAACTCATTTATCAAGCATATGTTTTCATTTCTAATCGGTCTGATGAAGCAAATGAACATGTAGTACAATCTTTAAAAGAACAAAATGCTAATGGTGAATCAAGGACTCAATGACCATTATCACGATAAGTTTAGTGCATAGTTCAAGCTCGTTAAAAAACAAACATAAGTCATGAGCAAATGTTTCCCCCAAATATTAAGCTCATTAAAAAATGAACCGATAAATAACCATTGTGAATGCCTTATCACCAGCGTTTGAGCCTTGGTCGTGTTCCCATCATCACCTCCACTCTGTTTTTAGCCAATCATTCACCTCCATATGATTGTTAACCCCTTCGAGGAACATCTGCAAAGAGTGATTCTATTAGCCATCCTTGTGACACTGCCGTGATTGGAAAATTCGAAACCTTACCTGGAATCATCTGCTACCCAAAATCATCACTCGTTCCTCTAAAACGAGTCTCCTTTAAGCTCTTTTCAACTGACTCATAAAATATGAAAAGATTGCTGAGCGATTAGCCTCTCCAACTTGTTAAAGTCATCGGAAGTGCTATCCCTCCTCTAGATTTTAATCTTTTTGGACCTGAGGGATTATTACACAAAAGATCGAGTGCTTGTCTTGTTCGGCTCGTTAAAACTATCGAAAATTCATTCCTTTCGTATTATTTTATGCTTTTTTGGACTTAAGGGATTATATGACGAAAAATAATCTTTGGAGTCTCCTTTTCGTCCCTTTCAGAGTCTCTAAAATTGAAAGGACCGAGTTATCTTTGTCGTTATACTCGTTAAAACCTAATAGCGACAAACTCATCCAAATGGACAAGAACGAGTTTCACTGTCACTAGGCTCACTAAAATATAGCGACAGGTTCACCCAAAGGGCAGATTATAGAACAAGCATATGTTATCCTCCTCAAGCTTGAAAAAAATAAAGACGTACTGGTCAACAATGACTAGGGAAAATTGGGAAGAAAACTTGAAAATGCTTTATTGGTAGCAAGTCGCTCTTGAACATGACACTTTCCTTCCGCATCCAAGCCGGGTTGGGTTGTTCCGTTCATTGGTCATCACCATTGGTCCATCACACCATCCATCTTTGGGCTTAATGCTACCAATCCATCGTCAGTGTTGCCGATATGTTCAAGAGAAGTCATTCAGACAATTTGCCTGTGTCTCACCCACTGCAATACACTCATGCTCCATTCTTTCATGTCCGCCACCCTGAACCCTGTATCGTCAGATCGTTTTCACCTCCAAAATCATTTGCTTCGTTCCATGTCGTAGATGCGGGATTCATTAAGTCCCTCCTATGATGGGTCACTTCTTGTCGACATCAGCTCATTATCCAAGAACATGACCTAGGGACAACCCTTTCAATACTTTGAAGCTTGCATGCCTCAATGGCAAGTTTCTCACTTTCGGTGACAGGTTCACATTAATGGCCTTCGACTGAGAGGTTTTGCGTGGTATTCGATGCCAAGTCCTTTTTCACACCACATGAATTGTACTATAGTACCTTGAGGGACATTGTCATTATTGGTGATTCCTCTCGTGCCTGTTAACAACTCACATCATTGGCTGGTATCAGGCGATGTCTTTCCATGTTCGACTCCAGAACATTTTTCACATGGATCGAATTGTACTCCAAGTGAAGATTAAACAAGTTTTGAAGACCCCGGATCTAGTTTCATCCATCCGGGTTGCGATATATTCAGGAATATAAAGACATCAAATGTACATCATTGCCGAACAGATGATCATCCAAATCAAAGGATGATGAGTCCAAATCATCAGTCTCCCACACAGACGAATGTCTGTCCTATGTACATGAAAATGAATTTATAACGTTGAGCATGGGAATGCCCACCTCAGCTAGATCATGAAAAAATGTTGTAAAGATAATGTATTGTATTTTATCTTATTATAGGTTTCCTCCCAACTCGAAAAAACATCGGATCCTACGGGTAGAGCATTTCACCCGACATCAAAAGATTAATGACCTCATGCTTTAGGGGGCAACTGTTATAGACATTTTTGGGCACTTCAACTCCAATCATAAATTTCCATAAAATGAGGGCTCCTAAGTCCCTAAAAGTGTTGCTTCACTGCCTAAAGGAACAAGGTCAGCTGAATACATCATCTAACAGAAGTTCTCCACTAAAAACTGCTCAGAAATGGTCAAAACTAGACCATATTGAATACCCAGTGCAGAGGGTGTGATGCATATCACTTTCCCACTGTACAAGGTGTGATGCATACTGAATGGCCCCTCTGTAGGGTGTGATGGTCAGGAATGGACAAATGGCAGGGACAAATTGCGAGGTGGAAGATCATGGAATCTTCCAAAAGCTTCCCCTCTAACACTTGCCTCTCTGTTTTCGACCAGGGATGAGTAAGAGATCATCATTCTCCAAGTAGAATCAGGAACTATCAGAGAGAGGACACTAATCAAGATGCTAGAAGATGACTCACCTCCCTACAATCATCTATATATGGATCCCTCATCACAGAGATCCAGAGCCTGGAATCTTGTATCTTGTAGAGAAGTGTTGTTGGTTTTCTGGTGTAACTTCATAGTGTTGGGTGATCTAAGCTCTACTTGAGGTGAAGAAGGTCTTTCTTACTAGAGGATGATGCTGGGTCAAAACATATGGTTGTAATCCTCTTGCTACTTTTGATCTTAATAAAGCTATTCAAGTTTTCCTCCATATTCTTGTATGTTTACTTATATATGCATTTGTATGGTTAACACATATCTGGTCCTGTGTTATTTATGAATATAGATCTTTTTTCTTCGATAGTAGTATGTTGTTTTGATTCCATAAGTTCTCTTTGAAGCTGGGTAGACAAAGAAGAAGTGGCAAAGCTCTATTAGGAAGGAGAGGAATCAAACAAGGAAATCAAGCGCAAGACTACGGTTGGTCTCCTTTGTTACACTCTTATCTATTTTGATAAAGGAAAATGAAAGTAGACTTTACTTGTTTGTTTCTAAGGTAGCTACCAGTCTTAGTGGGAATAGCAGCATCCGAGTGGACACTATTCCCGGTAACAAATATATGAAGGAAAAACTATTACCCTCGTAATAAGGTTGGAAGTGGTGGTGAGTATTAATTAGAAGAGTGAAGTTGAGGGAAGATGTTGGGGGACTCATAATATGAGGTGAGAGAGAGACATATTAAGGAAAACCTATTAAGTGAAGGTTAGGGGAGATATTATTTTCTTAATAAAGGTGTGGAGTTGAAGGGATATTTTAGAGAAAATTGTAGGAGGTTGGAGTATATATTAGGGAAAAATTAATACATTTTCTTCAATATCTTCCCTTCCCCCCATAGCCTCCTAATATTAAGCTTTTCTTAATATATCCCCTCATATTCAACCTCATTATGAATTTTCTCTAATATCACCCCCAACCCCATATTCACCCCATATTACATTTTCCCTAACATTTACCACCACCCACACAGTCCCCTCATATTAAGTTTCCCTAACGTCTCCCCCTACCTTCTCCCTCACCCTCAGTGTAATTTTTTCTTAGTATATCCCCCAACACTACACCTGCTCATATTAAGTTTTGCTAAATTTTCCTTAATATTTTACTCAACCAAACCCTCATAATCCATTTCTTTTCACACATCACAATGTGATATAATATTTTATTATGTATGTTATTCTAATTTATCATTTAATTATAAAATATTTCCATTATTTATAATAATATTACTATTTATTAAGATTCAAATTATACAATATCATATCAATATATTTATAAATCTAAAATACACAATAAATAATAAATATAATTATTAATTTTTTAATAATAATAATAATAATTTAAATTTAATGTCACAACCAAGATCGAAATGAAATTGGTGTGTGATACCCTCTTGATTGTGTGAAAATAGAATTGCCTCATCATAACAATTTTTCTGCTAACTTTTATGAAGGTCTACATACATATTTATTAAATATTTTAATATTGATAAATGTATGAAAATGATTATTGTAATATTTTCTAATATTATTTGTTGGTGGAAAATTTTAATTGAAGTTTGACCCTAGGTTCAACCTAGGTTACCAACAAAGGTTTTTGCATAGTCTAGCACTTCGTCAACATTTTCACTCCCTTGAATCAAAGGTGCATCTCACCTGAGGTGAGGCACAACCATAAAAATATCTAAGGGATATGGATTTATCTATCTAAACAGCTTGCACAAACATTTATACATTCATCCGCAGCTATTTAACTTATACATTTAATAGAAAGTAACTATATGCAAATAATTTTTAACGGGGGTGAAAAATACATAAACATGTAGTAGAACTATCATTCTCCTTTTATTATTAAAACATCAGAGACCAATTACAATACCATCTCTCCATTGCATCTTGCAGCACATTACAAGTTTGTGCACATTTATTAAAATTCAAAATAAGTATCAAAACAGGTCATTACATGTTCAAATCTGCCCGTAAGCAGTCTTTTTCTCATACAACTTAGGTTCCAAACATTACAAAAAAATCAAGACTTTGCAATGCAATCCAAACTATAAAACATTGTCTAAGCTTGCAATATGGTCTAAACTTTGTGGCATCATCTAACTTGTTTCTCACTGCCTTTTGTCTTCTTTTATAGTCGCGCTCGCTTAATCTAGTCTTCAGTCCCTCGCTTGCTTGATCCATGGTTTTACAATACCTGGGTTCGTTACCTTGGTTATTTGTTTGACCTTATCAAAATCGGCTCCATCTTCTTTGGTGGGTAGTTAATTTTAAGACACTGAAACAAAACTTTGCGTTTTCATGTTTTAAGAGTTGAGAAAAGGATGAAAGGTGATTTTAGTCACTTTAATATTTAATGCGCTCAAAAGGAAAAGTGCTCGATGATATTTCAAATTTAAAGAGTCAAAAAGACCAAAAATGACTACTTTGGATGATCTAGGAAAAAGGATTAGGTAACTATGAACTATAGAATACCTCTCGGTGTACTGAGAAGTACGGGCAGACAATCTCCCCGAATGTTATGTTTGGTGTATCACGTTTACAAGGTGGAAGACTAAGCTTCCTATGGATAAAGGATTTAAACCTATAAGTGTCTTCCTTTATATACGCGACGATATGTCGAGCACAAGTTTGTACAAGCGTTATCTAATGCCGAAGCAAACAACAACTGCTAGGTTTAAAGATGTCAGAACAAATCTCTAGCCTAGACCACTAAGCGTGAGTGTTAAGTTTCAATACTTCCTTAGGTTAATTCATTAAATTTTAACGGTTGGTCTTGAATTAGGTTTCAATTACAAGGCCCTACTGCTGTCACCTAACAAAAATCCTACATGTAGCAATATGAGAAAAGGGATCTTTGTCTTGGATGAAATTTAACAATAATTTAGAGATAGGGAACACAAAATCAATGCAACAATAAAAGAATGAAATATTTCTCTAACAAATCTCCTAAATGCATTGAACCTTCGTATCACAACAAAAAAATGTTTCATTTCATTTCCAATGCTTATGATGATGCAATTCTAGCTTCTCAATTTCGGTACTAATGCAATATTTTTGCTCAAGTAAACTAGAACGTTGTTCTTCTTTTCATAAAATTCAAAATGAATCTTCCACATAAAGCACTTGAATGAAAGCTTTCACAATTCTGAACAAACAAGCATCAATAAAATCCAAAGCATGATAAATGAAACTAAAAGCAACTTCTTCCCTGAATCGAACAAACCAAACACATAAATTCTTCAATCGACAAACCAAGCAATGTAATCTATGATATGAACGAGAAAAGAGACACTCAAAATAAGAGAACAAATGAGACTCTTTCACTCATTCAATTGAAATGGAGCAATGAAGATGTTGCGACTGAAAGATGGATTAAATGAAGTAGCAAATCAGAAACCTGACATAATGAGTAAACAAAGAAACGAACGATGATTGACCTAGATTCCCTAGGGTCATAGAAACCATCCAAAAACTTAAAATATCAAGCAATGAAACTTCAAACCAATCGATCAATTAAAAACTAGTAAACAAAGAATTCTTGTCACTTTTGGGCAGAAGAAGAGTCTGAGGGTAAAGACACACTAGCACTGGAATGGGAGAAATTCTGTTTTTTTCTTAACTCAGAGACCAACACTACTTCCTAACTGACAACTAGCACTGATGGACACAATTAGCATGACTGGCTAGACTAAAACTAGCACTGATAGGCTTGGTCGGTGTGACTAGCCAGGCTACAACTAGCGTTGATCGAGGGATTCAAAGAAAAAAAAAAAACTTCACCTATAGGATCAGCACACTTTCCTAACTAATAACAAGCACTAGAAGGGGCTCAATGTGTCAGTTTTAGATAAACTCACGCTGATCGGCATGGCTGTCAGAAAAGTAAACGTGTTGATCGAGGATTCAAGGAAAAAATTAGAAAACTTCAAAGGCTAAAACTAGACTTGCCATTGTAAATTTTAGTCTCGGAGTAGTAAACTAGGCAAAGAAAAGAATACTAAAGGGAAATGGTGATACTGGAAAATTTCACACAAAACCAGAAGATGACAATCAATCAAATAGAAGGATTGAATCCCCATTGGAGTTGCCAATTTGTTGTGCGGTTAAATTCTCAGTGCAGACACAAACAATTCCTCTAGCCTAAGAGAGCGGGTCTAGCCACAAACAAACAATATATGGAAAATGTCCTTAAGCTAGAATCAATTTAGAGGTCCTACCTCTTAGAACACTATTCTGCTTGGTGATGATCCTGCTTCCTCACTCCAGCTATCTTATGTTTCCTTCCTTCGAATACCTGAAACAAGTAAACAACAACAACAACAAAAGTGATAACATACAAAATTGTATTCAACCTACTTAATAGGTCAAGGAACATTAAGCCATAAAGATGTAAAATAACACTTCATGTAGGAAATCAATCAATAGTTGCATTTATATAAATTAGAAATATATTACGACTAGTGCCTTGACGTTGTTGGTCTCCTTCGACGTATCCGGGTTCCCACACTTCTGCTAGCACTTCATGGATATCCCCAACAAATGGAAGATTAAGGCCTCTTTCCCTTTAGTCTCAAACCAAACCAAAATCACACTATTCTCCCTCAAACACACACTAGAAAGCTATAAGCTATAAAGCACTTGCTGGTTATTCACACTTGCTCCAACATTGCAAATAGATTTTGCTTGGGAAAAAGAGAGGCTTATATAGCTTGCATGGAGATATGGTTCCTCTCATCATGGGATAAGGTCTTATCTCTTGAGGTTGTTCCATCCTAATAGGGGAAAGGAGCCCAAACTGATTTCCTCAGCTCTATCCAGCCCAACCATCTACCAAACTTCTGTTACGGAGATTCTAGACATGGAAGCTTCGACTCCTTATTTAAAAAAGCTTCTAAAAGAGGATCAGTGCGACTAGAAAAGGGGTCAATCGATCTGATCGACGCTAGGGTTAGTTTTAACGTCTATAGATCAGTGCAAGGAGAAAACTGGTCAATAGCGTCGGTCCTGTAAACGCGGATAGAAGGAAGATTCTTGGGAAATGATGGAAACGATAATTATTCTACTCATGAAGAGGGACATTTTGGGAGTTTCTTCATAATGGGAAATAATGTTGGGTACACTGTAGAGGTCCTCTGGGATTGTATATGGGGAGTATAGGGATAGTGACAAAATGTTGTGTAATAGTGCCCCAACTGGCACCTACAAAATTCTAACTTTGAATTATGTTTCTATTCTTTTCTCTACCTGCAGTGGCCGAGTTATTTATTATAGATGTCTTTATACTTGTGGAAACACATTGAGTTCTACGATGCCCTACTGTACCTCAGCCAAGATCATTTTATATCGATCATCAATTTTATCCCAGGTCTCCACTATGATTTTTTGGACCTTCTCTCTTATCTCGTCGATGTCCTTATCAATGAAAACAAGTGCTTCTGCACCCTTGGACTTATTTGCTTTACGCTTTTTCCTATTGCCTACCACAGTTGTTGTGTATGTCCTTCTAAGTATAAAAGGTGAATCCTCTGATACTCCTGCATCAGTGAGGGGTTCCTCATACTCATGCTTTGTTTCTTCTGTTTCTATCTTTGCATCATTTTCACTTATACCTCCATCCTGCTAGGTACGCTTCTCTATTCCAATTGCTCCACTGGGTGGAGTTATCCATTCTTCTGGCCATTGTTGTACTACAATGATAAAATCATGTTTAGTTACTAAGTATGGAAATGGGTGCCATGTCCTAGTTGGGTCCTTCATGCCTTCTCATGGTTTCTGTGGAAGTCTTCTTTGAAGTCTGCAATGTGATAATACTGCTTATATAAACTAGGTGATAGCCTTGGATGTTGATTCACCACCATGTGTAAATTTTCCATCACCATAAAGAAAATTCTAATTACTGTTGTGCATGTCGACTCCTTAGTAAACCGAAGGGAAGCATACCTCGCTACTTCAGCTTCCCTTTGGTTTACTAAGGAGTCGACATGCACAACAGCAATTAGAATTTTCTTTATGGTGATGGAAAATTTACACATGGTGGTGAATCAACATCCAAGGCTGTCACCTACTTTATATAAGCAGTATTATAACATTGCAGACTTCAAAGAAGACTTCCACAGAACCCATGTGAAGGCATGAAGGACCCAACTAGGACATGGCACCCATTTCCATACTTAGTAACTAAACATGATTTTATCATTGTAGTACAACAATGGCCAGAAGAATGGATAACTCCACCCAGTGGAGCAATTGGAATAGAGAAGCGTATCTAGCAGGATGGAGGTATAAGTGAAAATGATGCAAAGATAGAAACATAAGAAACAAAGCATGAGTATGAGGAATCCCTCACTGATGCGGAAAACCATTTCCTTCTGATATGGAAAACCCATCCCCTACTACGACTGACGAATCCGGTGTGCCAGGGGACAAGATTCCCACCACAATGGAATCTACACCTGCTAGTAGAACTCCTGCTACTGGGGGACTACCTCTTGGCTATAGAGCATTGCGTGATTTTCTGTCATCCCCCTTTCCGACCTCTATTTGGTCACCACCCATTTTCCCCAATACAGAGCCTTTGACTCCACAACCTCGCGGTATAGCTGTTACCTCAGTCACAACCCCTCCAAGAGTATTTGTGGCTTCTTCGACCCCTATTTTTAGTCGACCTTCGACCTCTTTATTCGTAGGTTCTGATCCTACATCAAATGTCCCACTTGAAGGTCAATACGGTCAGCATCTACCACCTCCTGGGACTTGGACAGGTCAACCGACTATAGAGGTTTCAGTTCCGTTGTCAATAGATTGGGGTTCCACCTTTTATCATGGTGGCCAAATGTTGTATGCACAACCCGAACAACCACCTCAGCAAAACCTACAAGGACAATCCTTCCAAGGAAACCCTTTTGCTTCTAGTGGTCCTTTTTTCACCTCTCATACGCAACCTACTGGTAATCCAGGCCAACCTTCCACTCAGCAAGCTCAACCTGGTATCCAGCAAGGCTCTCATACTGGACAAACCGGTTAATCATTTGTTAACCCAAATCAACCCAACGTCCAGTATAACCAAGTTTCTGGACAAGCTGCCCAACCACATGGTCAGCCAACTGTCCAGTATACTCAATCTTCTGGGCAAGTCGGTCAGCCTCAAACACAGGTGGGCCCAACACCTGGCCAGCCCACTCAGCCATCTGGTATGTTAGGACAACCTTCTTCCGCACAACAGCAACCTCAGTATCAGCAGGTAGGCCAACCTCAGTATCAGCAAGGTTATCCTTCTACTCAGATAGCTCAACCTACTGGACAGTCTACTGGCACTGCTCAACCCGGTCCTTGGCTCCAAGTGGGACCCCAAAATCCATCTGGTACTCAAATGCAGGCTGGAGTTCAATCCCAAACATTTTATCAAACTCGGCCTGGGTCTCAAGCTCAATTTGGGGTCCCACCACAATACGGTTATCAACAACCTCAAGGGCAACCTTTGTTTGCCCCTTACCGGAATTATCAACAACCATATGGTGCTTCTGCAGCATCGTTTGGCAATCCATATGCTAGGGGGAAAAACACAAATCCCTACGGCCAATACACCATGGGGCCAAATCCGTCAGGGCAAAGCCCATGGGGGCAACCACCACCTGGTTGGAACCCGGGTGCTCCATCCTACTAGCAGCCCTAGATATCTTTCAGTCCTCAGTTACCATTCTTAGCGACTTTAGAATTACCGGATGTGTCCAAACTAACTAATGATCCTATTCTTCATAATCCTTATTGGCCTTTGGTTCTGACCAAAATTCCTGGTGACTGTCCAAAATTCGATGGTAAAGCTAATGAAGATCCACAAGCTCATTTCATGACCTATCATCTCTGGTGTTCATCTAATTCATGGCTTGATGATTCAATTCGGCTTCGCATTTTTCAAAGGACTCTCACTGGCTCTGCCGCTAAGTGGTATATTGAGCTCAATCGCGGATCCTTTCAGGATTTCAACTCGTTGGCTATGGCATTCCTCACTCATTTTCAGTTGCCCATTCGTTATGAAACGGGCACACACCTCCTCACATCCTTAATACAGACAACAACTACGCATATCTCTGATCACATCCATGAATGGAGACAGCATAGACGTATGATTAAATTTTGGATTCTCGACCAGCTTCTTATGGATTGGTTCACGACGTCGTTCGTTCCTCCAATAGCTCGGTACATTGCTATGGGAGCGTGTGTTACTGAAGAGCAAGCTATCTCGCGTGCTCAATACCTCGACTTGGTTTATTCTCAGTCAGGTACATTGTATGATTATTTGCGTGATGCCCCTAGACCAGGAACATCCAAAGCCCCGCCAACACCTACTGCTGACGGCATTATTGGGTCTGTTAGTTCATCCTCTAAGAAAAATTCCGCGAATCCTGGGAAGAAGAAGTCAAATGCTCCAATTGAAACCACTTCTCAGGTAATACCTACTTCTAAAACTACTTCCGAGGTTAATTTCGTTCAGTCCACCACGACAGACAAAGCCTCGAAAGCCAAAAAGAAAGGGAAAGCTAAAAATAAGCCAGAACAACCTAAACAGGAAACCCCTAAACCTCAATCTGAGGAGAGTACCAAACGCAAACCCAAGTATCCTTGTCTTATCTGTGATGAGGATCACTATACCAAAGACTGCCCTCGAAGGGCCAAAGTTAGTCGTTTGTTGAAAGGCGCTCCCGGGGTCCCTGCAATGCTTAAATAACCCTTTCCCTCACAGCAAACTCAAATGGTCGCTGACCCCTCTCAACCTCCCTCTTCCTTCGGTTCCCAGGTGTTCATGGCGGGAAAAATACCTGTTAATATCAGTACTCGAACAAACGATTATCCATCTGCCGGGAAAGAGCCTAAGGTTCCCCCCAGTGCTCCTCCATTCAGTTCAAGCCCTCTCCATATCGAGAGACCTAGTACTGAAACGCCTTTTTGACCCCCCTCCAAAAGGAGTACTCCAGAAATCTTCTTACAACCCAAATGCCCGTGCTGCTCAGCATTAAAATATTGTTGAGAATTTAGCCCAAACTCCATCAGCTATGTCCGCTTTAGAAGTTCTCGAGAGCTGCCCTTCTCAGAGGAAGTCCTTTCTATCCGCTATCGGTGGCATAGACCCGGCTGACTCGGATATAATTATGTTTGACTTAGAACGCCATACATAGAGACTGCCTCCCCAAATTGCATTCCTTATACAGGTCATTATTGATAAGAAAACTATCCATCGTACAGTCATTGATGAAGGTGCTTCAACTTGCATCACGTGTGTTGCCTGTTGGAAAGCTATTGGATCTCCGACGTTGAGTTAGTCTCCCACCACCTTGGAAGCTTTTGATGGAAGAGCATCCCGTCCTTATGGTATACTCCCACGTTTACCCATCTCTTTGGAAGGGAAAACGGTCGAGATGGAAGTTGAAGTCGTTGATGCTACTCTAACCTACAATCTCCTTCTCGGACGCAGCTGGATCTATGCAATGCAAGCTGTCGCTTCATCTTTCTTTCTTATCATTCGTTTCCCTCACCAAGGGAAG
>APFE030859833.1:0-27691 GCA_000404065.3 Pinus taeda | reverse complement strand
ATAATATTAAATTAATTAATACTGTTCAATGATATCAAATTCTATTGGCATTATATCATAAATCTAATAAATACTATTCACTAATAATTCTACTTGCGTTATATAATAAATCTAATAGTAAGTGATACAACCCAAAAATATTAATTAAGAAAATTTATATATAAAATATATTTATATTTGAAACATGTTTTTAAACTCCTACCTATGTTATTTCCCACACTTAACTCAAACACTAAGTAAATACATCTAGTAATATCTTTACATCATGATACATCACTTATTGGTTAGCGTACATCAACTTAGGCATTGTAGCTAATGTCGAACAATGTCGAACATGAATGAGATTGTAGCTAATAATCACCAAATACTAAGTACTACCTTCATAACCGTTATGGGATTGTCGAATCCCACCAACTTCATCCCTCTTATTATCCATGGAAAGGGAATGACTCAACAAACCTAGAAACAACCAATGTTGCATTGACACATTCATATATATATACAAACATCATGTTATGATAGTTGGCTTACAAAAACCAAAGTTTGGTATCCATGGATGGATGCACGATTCAAGGGAGGGGGCTAGCCATGTGTCCATGGAAAAGTGGGGAAGGGGGCAGTGGGACAAGTAGAACATTGTTAAGTGCCACAAGGGAATTGCAATTAGCAAAGTCCTATATAGGCAAAGATAAATCCTATGTATGGGTCATACAAAAGAACTTTCGTTACTTGGTACAAATTGAAAGGTTAAGATTTTCTAAGTCATGTAGATTACATTTTCGATCATACCAATATATAAATATTAAAAAATTAAGAGAGAACAACTTTAGGCTTAGCTTATATTTATTAATTGTTTATATATTTACTATCCATTTTGGGGAGGGCGTTAGTGGGAAGAATTAAGTATCACATAAATGGTTGCAATATTGCATGGTTAGCCATCATCATGATTATATATTAAAAAATTATTTCATAAGTCATATAATAAAAATAAGATAAAATAATAGAGGTGGTATATATGTAGGTTTTTTTTGAAAAATTGTAATTCTTTTCATTAACATAATAATGTAAAATTACATTTCATGGATGTAAAGTTTTGCATTACCATAAATATTTTGTATTTTTTTTTTTTTTATAAATCTTACGACTACTTAAAATGTAAATAAAGAAACTATGATGTATATATAAATTTAGATATGGTTAAGATTTTATTTTTAGTTTTTGTAATAATAAAATTTAAATTGTTGTTCTTTATATGAGTAACATGAAAGGAAATAAAAGTATGTATAAAAATACATTATGTAGTTATAAGTTGTTGATAATGAAGACCACTTTCGGTGAATGGTCAATGATAATAGTCATATAAGGTCTCTATGTAGCTCTCTCTTATGAGCCATTGCATTTTTTAGGCAACGAATATTCCCATGTGTTGCGCTCCATGTAAATGGTGAGCTCCAGTGTTGCAGCGATAATGCTGCAACTCCTGGGGTTTCCTTCTTTACTTTTATCAACCTGGTAGTTTGTAACAAACTTGGAAGCGACGGTGTTGTATGCACAAGTATTAGCTTTTACTGCAGGCTATCACTTGATCAGCTGGCACAAGTTGGCTAGGAGCTTAAGCCAACTTCTATGAGTTCTCAGAAAAAGCTTTAACTGTGATAAAAGGAAATTGACTCTATACGGGCTATTCTACTTGTAGAAAGAGAAGGAAAACTGAAATGAAATGTAAACCCTAGCAAACCCTAATTTACCCACTAACCTTACTTTTGCAACAAGAGATGGAAACTACTGAAATGGGTGTCATTGACTATTGAAAAGGTAAATTGCATTTATTCAAGTTACTTTTGAAGAGAGATGAGAAGAAATCATCTTTTTGTACTTTTGACTATTTTTATGTGGAATTATTATACTTGTGATTTGATTGGTTGTGACTATGCAGATGTTTAGTGGCAAAGGAAGATGGAGTTGGCTTTTGCAGATGGTGAGGAAGGTGTGGAGGGGTCCTAAGAAGTCCCTAGTACCCTTCAGAAGACTTTCATTGAGATCAGACTTCGAAAAATCGCTCACAGGAAATTCTAGAGGAGGCTACAAGGGATCTACAGGAGGTTCTACAGGAGGATCTACAAGAGGAGGCCAAAAGTGGTTTTTGGAGGTTGAAAGGTGGAAAAATAATGGGAAAGGGTAAATTAAGGCTGGATGAAGGTGTTGAGGGGTATAGAACTTTGTCAATGAGGATCAGGAATGAAGGAGATGGTTGGATTTGTTCAAAGGGCAAGAAAACAACTTTGTGAAAATACACAGAAATTAGGACACACTGGTGAAATGTGGTGAATGAGTGGGGAAATATTGAGAGATGAACTGGTATAGGCTGTGTTATGGAGGAATGATAAGTTGGAGTGTTCTATAAAAGAGCTTCACACTTATTTCTCAAAGCTGACCTAAGTAAGAACCGAAAAACAGAGTTTTACATATCTTAACCTAATTCTGACCTAAAACTAGAAAAAATGCCGAACAATACTTTATGGACAAAAAATTATGCCAGAAAACCATGGTAAATGAACATGAAATGATCTAAGCATGTGAATCCAAATTAATATCTAATTCTCCAACTCGTAATGTCACACAAGCAGTTGCATTGGAAGAGAAAAAACTGTGTTTTGGGTGGCAGCAATAGTGCGTTGAACTCAAATCATGGTCCCAAAGAGGGAGGAAGGAAATGAAGACCTAATGGTGGCCTTTTTAGATCTTTTTCTATTACTGTAGTAAACTACTTAAGAAACTTGAAGCAAAAATAAATATTGTAACCATCAAAAGCAACCTAATTTAATAAAGCAAGATTAACCTAAACAATAGAAATTATCTTATGAATGCAAGAAAAATCATATAAATATACAAAGGAGGTGTTGGGCACTTGGGTTGGGCCCCAACCCAAGGGCTTCAATCCTCTAGAAAAGATTAGTGCTAGCTCAAAACTTGGTTCATCTTCATTTATCAAAAAATAGTGGTTACATCACAAAACTGTCTTCAAAAAGAGCTCAAAAATGAGTTGAGTACAAGGCTACACAAAAGTGCGAAGATATACAATGAAATGGCTAACCTACTGAGGCTTGAAGCCTTGTTATTCATACAAGTGGGGACTCCCAACAGTCCTCTTACATTTAAGGAACTCGACTGCCTAGAATTGAAGATAACGACAACCCTACTTGACTTGCTCGACACCCCTTGGAATCATCAATGTGGGCCTTTGTACTCCGAGATGTTGATGAAGAATTCAAGGAAGGGGTCATTAATGAAGGAGAAACCCATCCTATAAGTCCTCATCCCTATTTCCTCAAGTTTGGCTGTCACTTTGCTCATAAATTCTTGGTCCTTGTCCAAAATTGTCTAAAAAAACTGCAATAAACACTCATTAGACTACATGGCAATGTGACCATTCCCATTCACTCTATTGACATAAATATATTCAAAAACATGCACAAAACTATTGATAATGGTGGATTAAATGAAAATAATAAGAAGAATGATCCCATATAGTTACCCATTTTTGGGGCTCATCATCACCTGATTCGAATTGGATCCATAAGAAATGATTAACAAAGCCATGGCTATACCGGGTCAGGATAGACTTCAAAGAATTTAAAGTAGCGATCAAAAACACCTCTAAACCAGTGGCAATGGAAACAAGTGTGGAACGACAAGGACCTCGGTCAAAGCGCGCTGGCCAAGGCCGATGGAGACTGCGCAGGAGGCGAAATTAGCCCCTGGGAGGCCCAGATTGGGAAGCAGAGGAGGTTTTTGATGTGCAATTAGCGCTTATCATGCATTGCGCATTGAAAACCCTCAAAATAGAGAAAGCCCCAAGCACTTGGTTACGTCGGAGCCGGGAAAACTGTGGGACAAAAGGCTAAGCGCGAAAGGCGAGACCCACTCCAAAACTGGTGGTATTGATCGAGGGCATCCATGGATGGTAAGCAGTTTTGATGGAAAAGGAGCGTTTCCACTCAGCGCCCAATGCATGGCAAGTGGAGAAGTGAGAAAACTGCCTCTCATTGCATGCTAATGGTCGAGCTAGTCAACCGTGTGGAATGAGCGAAGAACGTCAGATCTAGGGGCTCCAGATCTAATGGCTAAGATAACATGGAGAAGCCAGATTTAACGAGGGAATAAGCTGCAATTTAGAAGAAGTTGAGGTTTGCTTTGACTGCCAAGGTGGCGGAAGACTCCTTCCACGATGTAAATGAAGAATTGAACCAACGATGTAGGTTGGCACAGTTCACTGGAGGATAGGTGACCACTCCTTGTGAGCCTAATGATGGTGCCAAGAACAAGGAACTCCAAGCACAACTGCAAGCAGGCCATCTGACGAGGGCAGAAGAGGAACCAAATTTCCATGACCCCGAATCATTTTAAATCCTTGAAACGAGAATAGAAAGGATGAAGGAGTCGGGGACACGAAGAGGAACACCGAAAACCAGAGACAAAAAAGAGAAAAAAACAGTAAGGCAAAAAATGCAGAAGAACACAGTAGGGCCGAGCTGACCAAAGGCAGCGCTGAGCACCAAAGAGCTTAAGGGATTCAAGCCATTCTTGAGAGGATCTTTCAGATCAGAGAGGTCAAAGAGCTGTTAGAGAAGAGAGTCTGTGTACTCCAGTGGTTGGGGAATCCAAGAACCACCCTGCCAAGCCAATCTATTTCAGGAGACTCATACTGAGCTCCTTCATTATAATTCTCTACTTCAAGACTCAATTAAAGAAGGAAACCACAAAGAGCTAGACCAGAGATGTAGCCCTGGAGGATAGGGTGAAATCCTTAATAATTTCTTGTGTTCTTGTCTTTTCTTACTGTATTTCTCTGATGCTTTCCATTTCAAGTGTTTGTGTATTTGCAATCTGATCGATCCGTTGCTTAAATAACATAGACACACACACCAACATATGAGTCTGTAATACCTTTCGTTAATAATTCTTTAACTGAGGTCACACATAGGGTGATTATCAGATCAAGTGGTATCAAAGCTTGAGGCTGTAAGGTTAGACAAGCTTGTGTTGGTGTAGCTGTTGAATGCTCACTAGATCAAAGCTCAGACTAGGAGAAGGAGAGTTGGTTGAAACTAATCCTGAATTTGGGAGAGTCTATCCTCGGAAGACAATGTCAGAGGAAGGTTCTGTGGGGCCAAACCCTCAATTCATAGAAAGTTTTGTAGCTATAAAGTCTATGGTAGAAGAAATGTATAGGGACTTAGAAAGCATAAGGATGAAGATTCATCAGGTTCTAAACAAGACAGAGAAGAAGATGAGTCTCATTCCCATGACCACTCAAAAGGAAAAGGGAAAGAGGAAAACTTTCTCACACCTCCTAATAGCCCCGTGCATAATAAGAAAGCATCTTTAATCAAGCTAGATGTCAAATTCGACTTGCCTATATATTATGGAGAGTTAAACGCTGAAAAGTTGGACAATTGGATTAGACAAATTGATGTGTATTATAGAGTACAGAACATTGATTCAGACAAGAGCAAAATTCAGCTAGCAAGCCTATGCCTAGGAGGCACTGCCTTGGTTTATTGGGAAGGAAGAACCCAAGCTGACATTAAAAGACATGGTAAGACTATCTCTGTCTAGAATGACTTTGTTTCTGAAATAAAAAATACTAGAGAGAAATAAAAGATCGAGAGAACCAACCTCTAAAGTAAAAGTAGATCCTTGAGACGGTATCTTCTAGAACTTACTGCGCACGTCTTCTGCACCTTGGCCTCTCCTCAGGCACTTCTCTCAGCAGCTTTACTAACGTGTCCTTTGCAGCCTTACTGATACTTAGAAGAAGATATCAAGAAAACAACTCAACTTAGAGTAAAAAGGTGCGTGAAGCTTTTATTAACTCAAAAGGAAAACTTACAGAGCATTACAATATGAGAATAAGAAATCTCAGAGTTTTGAAGCACTCAGTCCAACCATATGTGCTTATCTCTTGCCGATTTCTTATTTTATAGACTCTCCTTTTTTTTTGGACATGACACAAAGTGGAAATAATTGAGGGTCCTGTTAGCATTTCCATAGTCCGATGGTGTCTACTCAATATTCCAATAAAATAATTCAAAAGCACACTAAGGACAATAATTCAAAGTGGAAATATTTGAGGGTCCTATTGGCATTGCCATACTCGACGATGTCTACTCAATATTCCAGTACAATAATTCAAACTTTCAACTATTTACAAGGAATCTAAGGACTATCACCATGGTCCCTTAGGGCTGCGGTTTGAGTCATAATCATCGAACTCGTCAGAAGATTGATTCTCTTGCAGATATGCTTCCTCCATTATCTTTAGATATTTTTCTTCATAGTCTAGCTTGGTGGGGTCTTGAGCATCTTGTTACACATCTAAAAACAAAATGTCCTTCCCTTTTGAATATGTTGTTGTTGTAGATGTTGTAGCTACTTTAGAGGACTATCCTACTTCCAAGTTTATTCGATTTTGTAGGGATGATGGCTTTGGTAGGGTAACTTGAATGGGTCATCTTTCTTTCTCCATCTATTGATGTAAGATGTAGGATTTATCTCAATATCTAAGAAAGAATATTTATGTGCTTTTGAAAAAGATGCCATCTGTAGCACTAGTAGTTCTATTCCATCCAATAATTTTGATTTAAAGATATGGAACATACTAGTATCTGTTTCAATGGTGTGTTGTACCCAAATTTTTCAGTGATCACTAACACCTTCCTTTTTTTGCCATACAAACTCAAAATTAAATGTTGTGCATACCCTGGTTGATAATAACAGACTAATTAGACATATAGTATCTATAGTCCAATTTCCTGAACTTACTCCAACTGTGATTAGTGCCTTTTCATTCACAGAAAACTTTAAAACATGACACTTCCCTTGTGATTCGGTCAATTTTTTGATAATATGAATTTTTCAGCCAACTTTTGCATGGGAAATTCTTTTAACAACCCCAAAACATTATTTACTTCATCCTTATTTTCTACAAACGTGAAACTTTCTGAAAACTAATTTGCAAAAACCTGTGAAAATGGATTTGGCTCAATAGCATTCCTTATTTCTGGGCTATTAAAATCCCATGGTGTTGAAAAGATTTTAATATACTATAGAGTTCTTTCTACACATTGAGATTGCATTTCAACCTATTTCTTCTTGCAGTATTCATTCTTGATTTCCTAATCTGCAAAGGGCTTGAATATTTCATATTGAGGAAAAGTATCTAAATGCATATAATCTGGATCTCTTCTTTGTAGATATGATGCTTCCATTTCCTCGAATAGATCTAGAATTCTTAAAGTCTGTAAAAACTGACCAACTTCTATATTGATGTTAACATCATCAAGGTCCATCATCTTAGCACTTGTAAAGATTTAAAGTGCAAAATCAATACAACCAATCATCTGACAATAATTTAAAACTTGCAAGACTCAAATCATAGATTGAGTATACTGTATGGACCATAAATCATCAAGTGTTCTGAAATATAATTTGACTTTCATATTCCGCAAAGAGTATAATTTTACCAATTCAGGATACAATCCAAGAAGGGTGCCAATATTATTTGATTTCCAAGCTTGACATTTTTGAATCCACTGGTTTCTTCGAAGCCTGAGTCCAACTACCTTTTTTACTTCTAGATAAAGATCTTCGATATGCTTCTCGAGAATTTTAAGTCTTTTTGCCAAAGTGACAAGATTGTCCTGCTGATCTGGAATATCAAAAATACTTCCTCTGACTTTTGTTTGGTTGTGGCCAATTCTATGAGCTTTATTCATTTCCCTGGTAAGAGCATCGACAATATATTTCGAATTTCCAGGAATCCATTCTACATCAAAATCATATTGCTGGAACTAAATTTGCCATGATAATAATCTTCCTCTTGCCATCTATCTTGATAATTTTACTGACAAGAAATATTTAAAATTCGTTAAGTCAGTCCTAATCAAGAATTTTCTTGGCGCAAGATACAATTCAAATTTTTGAATGCCATTAAATATTGAAAGACTTTCTTTTTCAACAATAAAATAATTTTTCTGATTGGGGAGGAATTCTCCTGATGCATAGGCGCATAATTCTTCTTCTTTGTTTTCCTCCTTTATTTCAAAAAGAACAGCTACCCAAAAATCATCTGAGGCATCTGTTTGTAAAATTAACAATCCTTTTCCTAGAAGCTGCAATTTGGTAGGGACTTACATTCTTCTTTGAGATTTTTGACAGTGGCAGTGGCTTGACTAGACCAACTTGATTTTAAATGCTTTCGAATAAGAGAATTTTTTTCACATAGCCTAGGAATGTATTTATGGATGTAATTTAAAACACCTAAAAATCTCTAAATCGTTTTGGTGTCTTTGAGTTCATCAGGGAACTCAGCAAGCTTTGTTAGCACATGCGACTACATCTGTATATGTCGATTGATTACATGAATTCGAAGGAAATGGATATCATTTTGGAATAACACCATTTTATTTTTTGAGAGGACAATACCATGAGCTTGAACTTCTTGAAAAAAATATTTCTAGATTAGCCAAATGTGTTTGTAAATTTGGACTATGGATTAAAATATCGTCAATGTAAGTTATGATAAAATCATACTTACCAAATATAAAATCCATTCTTTTATGGAAGATAGGAAGAGCATTCTTTAATCCAAATGGAACAACTCTCCATTGGAAAAATTCTGCAAGGCATGCGAATATTGTCTTATGTCTGTCTACTTCTTCAATCTGAATTTGGTAATAACTAGATTTCATATCAAATTTACTAAAGATTTTACTCTTCTGAATTTTCTGCATTATTACTTCTTGAAGAGGTAAAGGATAATGAAAGCTTTGAGTGAGCATTCAATAGTTTGCATTTAATCACCATTCTTGCTTTACCTCGAACTATTTCAGAATGATTGCGAACCAAAAATGCAGAACATGAATAATGGAAAACACTTGGTTTAATCAATCTTAACTTCAACAATTCTTCAATTTGTTTTTTGATTTCTTGTTCATTAGAAAGAGTACAAGGCATTAATTTACCTTTTACTCCATTATCATACATGGTCACAATTTCTTGCCTGGGGCTCTCCTTTTCCCAAAACTTTTGAGGGTCTTCTGAGAAATTTTTAACTAATGGCTGATATATAGAGATTTGTTCCTGTCCATTGCGGATCTATTGATACTTTTTGTTTTGTTTTGAGAGCTTCATTTTCTTCATAAATCTGCAGTACTTTCTGCCAATCTTTGGAATCATTTTTTGGCTTTCTTGTGCTGCTCTTCTTTTGGCATTCTCTTCTTACTTCAAAGTCTGCAAATTTTAATCTCGAAATAGAGATTGCTTGTTTTGTGAAATTGAGGATAACTTTATCTTTGCTAATAGTCATGGGCAAAACATAATTGATAAATGAGATAACCAGAACTAAACTAGCAAATGGCTCGTAATGCTGTATACCAGATATCTTGATAATCTTCCCACTTATTTTTAAAGAAATTTTATGCACATAGTGAGTAAGATTAAATGTACCTTCGATTGTTTCTGAAATCAAGATATTCTGGAGAGGTTTCCATAATCCTTTAAACAACAATGGTCTGGCAAGATTGTTTGAGCCACCGATATCAATAAATACATCAAGATTTATGCAAATTTTTTTGACCTGCACGAAGACTAGTATATACAAGAGATTATTTGTTTTTAACATTTTCTTCAAGAAATTTTGTTCTGTTGGAGGGTCAAATTCAAGAACTGGCATTGGAGATGTTTGTCCAATATTTTTCTGATATGGACAAAAAGAGTTTAATTGAGGGAGAATAGGGATAACCTGTTTTCCTTTGTCTTTCTCTGGTGGGGGAGACCAACATAAAGATTTTGTTTCATTGTTTTTAACATTGTCTATGTCAGTCTCAAATTCTTCATTGTAATGAAGTTCTTCTTCTTCATCTTCAAATGAAAATTCATTAGTAGAATAATCATAACAAATATTCATTTTCTGAATAGAATTGAATAACTCTTCATGTTCTGAAAAAGAAGCATCAGTTAATATATATACATCTGATGGTTCTTCTTCTAATCGTACAACATACCAATCATCACAAAATTCTTCAATATCTACACATGCTTTCAATTTACCAGATATGCTTTTTGGACAAGCACGAGCATAGTGTCCTTCCTGTTTGCATATGAAACATCAATTGTTTTTGGTTCTCGGTTGTTTCCTCTTCCTTAGAAATCTGAAATTTTTAAAAGGTTGTTTGGGATTTTATGTTTTCTTGGTGTTGAATTTCCCATAACTTTTATATTTTCTCATTTTCTTAAATGGTGTCCATGGCAAAGCAACACGACAAACATTGGCACTAGGAGTTATATCATGTGCCTTTTTTTTCCCACAGAGATATTGTATTTTCTCTTGACACCTGAATAAAAGATCTATCCAGTAAATCTAATCTATTGCTTTTCTTTGAAGCTCAATATCTTTAGAAATCAGATCTCCTAGATTTCTTGGTAATTTTGACAGAAAAGAAATTTTCTGAATTGAATCATTTGAAAGATTTGCCTTGTAAACTTTGGCCATAAAATCTTGACCAAAAGCTTCAAGATATTTTAAATCTTTCAATTCCATTCTAGCAAGGTCTGTAATGATTTGCTTCTTCTCATCTATTGGCTCGGGCACAAATTGTGTTTTTAGTAGCAACTCTAGAGTAGAAATTCTTGCCACAATGACTGCTTGTCATTATGACTCAGGAGGTCCATTCCACCAGTCATAAACTATTCGGACCATTATTTTCTCTGCTAGAACAAATATGGACATATTATCGAGCTTTGTAGTTTCTTGCATTTGGTATAACACTTCGATCCATATTCTAATTGATTTAGCTGGATTTGTTGATTTATCCAAATCCAAAATATAATCGCTAGAATTAGAAGCAAACAGATCTTCTGCTATTCTAGGATATTTTTGGACTTCTCAACAAAATTTGCTTTTTGGGTTGATGGCATGATAAAAGATGGAAACTTAGAAGCTGAATTTTCAAGAGTCACTATTTTTGCTTTCGTTTTTCTTTGCTGCTCTGGAATAGACTCTATTTTCATTGGTCTGAAAGGTGTTTCAGAGGTGCTAGTTTCTATTTCTTCTAAATCCCAAAAATTTGGGGTCGACATATGTATAGAAAATTTTGAGCTTTGAGTTGCTTTAGATTTTCTTCTTCTTTTCTCTTTCTGCATCCTTGCCTCCTTCTCAACTCTTTCTTCTTGTTGTTCATCATGTAAGAGCTTAAGATTGGCTAGGATGAGCTCATGTTGTGCACCCAAATCATCTATAGCATTTTCAACATAAGAACACCATGTGGTAATATAATTACCAATTTGATACAATTGGTCTAAATTGTTTGGATTTGAGGGGTTGTGTTCAACTAAAGGGACACAATCAGCTCATGTAGGAGGTTACTTTGAGGAGTATGAGGTAGTACAGAATTTCGTTTTTGGTGGCCATTTGCCTCCTTTTACAAAGTGAAAATTAGCATATTGTCGTTCTTCAACTAGGGCTATCTAGGAACTAGAAATTCTAAACATCTTATTTACAACAAGAAAATGCTTAACTTCAGGTATATACAATTCATTTGAAGATAACATAGGTTGACTAGAAGTGTTGGCTGTTTGGGTAGAGGATTCTGTAGATTTTGAAACCAGTAATACATATTTTCTCAAATGAATGATGGGTCGCGGGATGGAAGGCTTTTCTTGAAGTATTCTTGTTTTACCTTCTTGCAACGAAGCTCTCCTTGTCAGGCTTCCTAGTTTCTTTTCATTAGCTAAAGACTTGTATTGAAAATACCAGTCATTTGGTAAACTTATAGAATCATAAGACACTCCCTCTACTTGTGCATTCTTTAAACCAACTGACACACGATCTCTGAGCACTGGCTGTTGTAACTTCATATGGACTGTATTAGTCAACTGGAAGGATTCATGAATTATTACAGTTCATCAACCCTCTGTAATCCTTGAACTCCTACCATAAGTTTCGAACAATCCTTCAGATGAGGATCCGTAAGACTAATAGAGTAATCAGGGAAAATCGTTCCATATTGACAACCTGTAGATAGGTTACCAACAATGGTACCTATTCTAGCATGATCATAGTTCTGGTTTCGAGCATCAAAAACTTCAGACATGCACGGAGTATATAAGTCATGTGTAAACAAAGGAGCCAAACCTATCCTTATACCTCCAAAATGTAAATAGGAATATTTTTTGTCTTTTGCATATTGGCGAAATTTTTTCATTTCTTCAGTGGTAAACAAAGAAAGAGATACAATCTATATAGAAGGACCTTATATTTTGATTTTAACTTCAACTTCTTTTAGAAGCATTTTCTTCTAAAAGATATTAGAGAGAGGAGTTTTATAAACATCAGCTGCATGAAGAGTTGTAGGATTCCAACTTTTAGGATTCTCTACTATCTCTAATTCTTTTTCATAATCAATTTCCTTTTCAAGAGATCTAGAATTTACTTCAGTAACAACAAGTCTTTCTAGAGTTGAAAAGGATGTGATTAAACTAGCCATTAAGAACGTTGCAGGGCTCTGATACTAGAGAGAAATAAAACTCCTCTCTCTAATATCTTTCAAAAGAAAATGCTTCTAAAAGAAGTGGAAGTTAAATCAAAATCTCAGGTCCTTCTGTAAAGATTGTATCTCTTTCTTCATTTACCACTGAAGAAATAAAAAACTTTCACCAATATGCAAAAGACAAAAAATATTCCTATTTACATTTTGGAGGTTTAAGGATAGGTTTGGCTCCTTTGTTTAGTTAAATATTCCGTGCATGTCTGAAGTTTTTGATACTCAACATTAGAACTATGATCATGCTAGAATAGGTACCATTATTGGTAACCTGTCTACTGGTTGTCAATATGGAATGATTTTCCCTAATTACTCTATTAGTCTTACGGATCCTCATCTAGAGGGTTATTGGAAACTTATGGTAGGAGTTCAAGGATTACAGATGGTTGATGAAAGTGAATTTTTATATGTAATAATTCATGCATCCTTCCAGTTGACTAATACAATCCATATAAAGTTAAAACATCCAGTGCTCATAGATTGTGTGTCAGTTGGTTTAAAAAATGCACAAGTAGAGAGAGTGTCTTATGATTCTATAGGTTTACCAAACGACTGGTATTTTCAATACAAGTCTTTAGCTGATGAAAAGAAACCAGGAAGTCTGACAAGAAGAGCTTCATTGCAAGAAATTAAAATAAGAATACTTCAAGAAAAGCCTTCCATCCCGCGACCCATCATTCATTCTAGAAAATATGCATTACCAGTCTCAAAATCTACAGAATCCTTTGCCCAAACAGCCAGCACTTCTAGTCAAACTATGTTATCTTCAAATGAATTGTATATACTTTAAGTTCAGCCTTTTCTTGCTGTAAATAAAATGTTTAGAATTTATAATTCCTAGATAGCCCCAGTTGAAGAATGGAAATATGCTAATCGTCACTTTGTAAAAGGTGGCAAATGGCCACCAAAATTGAAATTATGTACTAACTCGTCCTCCTCAAAGTTCCCGCATACAAGAAGTTGGTGCTTCCTTATCTAGTGGGTGTCTGAAGAAGGCTTGGGGTTGGTGCATCCTCGAAGTTAGTGCTTCCATAAATCCAAGGAGCTGCAAGTTACTATTTTCAAAAAATTCATGAAGTTGGTGCTTCACATAGTGCTTCTGGTGTTGATCATGTGTCTACAAAAGGAGGGAGTTGGTGCTTCTTACTAGTGGGTGCTAGCAAACAATCAAAGGGAGTTGGTTCATCCTATGAGTGGTGAATCACAAACAAATTGATGTAATAGTGTAGGTTCTCTTATTTTACATCAATAACAACAACAAGCTTTGGTGGCTTTTTTTCGAAAAGGGTTTCCACGTAAAACATCCTTCTCTCATGTGTTTATTTTTAATGATGTGTATGATTTTATGGGTTGATATGGTTGTTGTTATGGTTTGTTAATGGTTTATCTCATATGGATGGTTTCCTAGTTTGAATGAAAAATAAATTTCCATAAAAGTTAAAACTAGCCTTAATATTGATTCAACCCCCCATCTCAGTATTAACATTGTTTCAAACAATTAGTATCAGAGCAAGATTTAATTAGGAATAGATTAATCGCTAGAAGGTAGATCAAGGGGCAATAATGGCTAATCAAGTTTGGCTAATAGCAGAAGGAGTTCCATTTTTAAATGGATCATACTATGAGCTCTGGAATATCAGAATGGAAGCCTATTTCATGATAGTAAATGAATACTTTTGGATTTCTGTGATAGATGGAGAAAGGAATGAGTTCAATACAATATCCAATGAAATCATCATGAAGGGGTTTCCTAGGCTAGATGTTGATAAAGTGAGGCATTGTGAGTGAAAAAAGGAAATGTTGGACAAATTGCAATGTCTATATGGAGGAGAAAGGTATTATCTCAAGATGAGGTTGAAGAACCTTACTTTTCAAGCAGTGAACTTGAATATGTGAATGCTATTGATAACGAGAAGAAGAGAAGGAAGAAGAAGACAAAGGAGTCTTAAAGAAAAGATGCTCGAAATATTGAAGATCCTTCTTCGAATAGGGAAGTTTTTGCTTATCATTCTCGAGAGGATGATGAAGACTCTAAAGAGAGATTATGTTTCTCTGAAGGTAAGATATTGTTATGTGATAAATATAAAAATGTAGGTGATTTAGCCACTACATGCACATATTCTTCTTTTGAAGATAAAGATAGTTATACATCTCATTGTTGTGAAGAGAGACCTACATTTGTACTAGTAGAAAATGAGAGTACCTCAAAGGAAGAAGAGAGATCACAGGTGTGGTCATCCTTAGGAGAAAATAAGACTACCCCTAGTAGTGTTGAAGAAAAGATGCCCCTTAGACCCATGGAAGACTCCATGGACATAGAGATGATTCTAAATATCTGTGGTGGCTCATCCAACACCTCTGATAGCGAAGAAAAGGATCTAGATGAAAGGATCTATTTGAGGAAGAAGTTGATCTCTACTCTAAAAGAGATCAAGGAGCTCTCAGAAGAAAATCTCAAGTAAAATGAGTAGTTACATGAGTATGAGCTTGTGAGAAAAGTGGACAAAAAACAGTTGATATTAATTCACAAAAAGAAGGTGCTGGTAGGCTGAATGGGATGTTGACCAGCCAGGGAAATGATGGAGAAGGTTACTGTGAGAGACTACAAAATGAAGTAGTCTTGTTGAGACATGACTCAGAAAGGAAAAATGAAGAGTTGTCACAATATGAGAAGGTCTAGGAGAGAAGAAAGGCTTTGAATGAGATGATTGTTAAGAAGGGATCCCCTCTCATCAAATATGGTTTGGGTTTCAAAGAAAAACAAAGCTCGAAGAAGGAAAAGGTTGGAAGGTCAACCACCCATGTAAGGGTAGTTGGAAATTCCAACAACAACAAAGGAAAAGAAGTTGTTGGATCATAGCATCAGAAAGGAAAGCATCGACAACAAGAAAAGAAAAGGCAACAACGTAATGGTAAGCACCAACAATGAGGAGAGAAAAAAAGAGAGATAAGGAACAACAATAAGGAATTAAAGGCAGTAATGCAAACTTCCATGGAAGGTATATGAAGAACCAAAAAATGTCCCTTCCCCTCCAGGAAAAATCACTCAAGGTAAAGGTTTCTTCAGTCCTTAAAAGCCCTTTTACAGGTATTGTTTTCCTTGCAATAATTTTGAACATAAATCCATGGATTGTAGACGGTATGCAAGAAAAAAAAGTGTGTGGAGCCAGGAGAAGGCATGAGTTAGAATGTTGCAGATATGAGAAGAAATGGCATGCTTATGAGCATATGCATGCAAATTTAATAACTAGGGATTTTAAGACAAGAAGAAACAAGGGAGGCATAGAATACAAGTTTGTCTTCAATGCTTTGTGTTAGAAGACAAAGATGAAAAAGAAGAGAAATAAATCAGAAGAATGATCCTTCTACTCTTGTAGCATACCCAATTGTAAGGAAAAAAGGAAGCAAGATGATTTGGATGTAAAAAGAGGAGTCGAAGTAAAATATTCCTCTAGCCATGTGCATCCAAGAGAAATCCAAAATATGGGAAAAGAAGAATTTGAAAAGTAATTCTTTTGCCAAGACTCACCCATTGAAGGTTTGGAAGAAGAAGGAAGAAGATATGCTCAGGGGGAGTAGATCCTCTATTTCTCTTTAGGAAAAGAAGAGAATGGCCCCAAGGGAGGATGAATAATTTATATGTAGTAAGCTAGAAGGAAAAGATAGAGAGGTGCATCTGATTGTTGAAGGTATGGTTAAATCCCCTTGTTGATTACAATGATGAATTTGTTTAGTTTGAATGTATCAACATGCAAGAGAAAAAGAGAGTGCAACCAATTTGGTTTCAGGTGGAGTACAAAACACACTTTATTTTGTGAAAAAAGAATGAGTTGTAGTAGAAGTGTGGAATGACAGGAAGCCCATAGTCAAGTTAGGTCTATATGATCAGTACCCATGCATATGCAAGGAAGAAACTGTAGGAGATCAAAGAGCATTGACTCAAGGGGAGTTGCTTTATTTAGTAGTAGAAGGAAACAATTGTCAGCCTCAAGAAGATATATTGTTGAGCAAATGAAATGTTTGCACCTTTGGTGGAATATTCTTATTTCATTTAAGTTGTGAACTTGATTATGCCTAGTAGTCTTATGTTCATAAACACACTTGGTATAAGTTGTGGGGGTATCTCAACTTTCAATTGGTATCTCTATGTCATTTGATATTTTGAGTTCGTATGGGGTAGCCTTTTATGCAAATGGGCATTTGTTTTTATCTATTGGAACTTTCTTGATACATAGCATCCAATTTGTATCAATTCATTGGTGAAATTGGTATTATTGAAGAAACAATCCCTATTGTAGAATTATGATCTCAGGGAGAGAAGAAGTGGTTAAAATTCTCAAGAGAAGTGAGAATAGAGGATGCGGTAGCAACATCAGTGAAAAAGAAGCCTAATGTATCACTAATGATTGGTATTTTCAGAAGCAACAATACCATGAGTAATTTTAATTGGTATCAATTCATTTTAATTCATACAAAAGATGAATTAGTGGAGAGAGTACTTAACCAGTAGCCTAAGGCATTCAAAATTTGAGAAATTCAAAGAAGAGGATGTATATGTTCAAGGGGAGCATATCACATATGTCTAGTTTATAGAGTAGACCCAACAATACGCAAGTAACTAGCAAGCTCGCAAGAGTCTCAAGATTAGATGGAGCAATCCATTCCGGTCTGTCTAGATGTCTTGATGGAATAAGCCCCCTCTAGAAACGATGGGAAAGCTGAGGTGTGTGAGGTAGGTATGAGGTAGTTTGGCAGAGGTTCCTTCGTGTTGGGCTCCAGCCCGTGTTTCGTTGCTTCGTTCTTCCCCAAAATCGAAGTTGAGGCTATTCTCTCTCTCTGGTTCCGACTTTGGAAAAGGTTGGAAGATATGCTCAAAGAAGGCGCTAGCTTCATAGACATAAATTGGTTTCTCCCATGGTTCGATTCGCTCCGGAAGAAGGTGATAGCCCTGTAGATTCGGAAAGGCAAGCAAGAGCCTAGATGATTTCACACATCAAAGAAAGAAAGTGAATCGTTTGGTAGACTTGTCTGATTATAATCTCTGGGACAACAATCAGTCCTTGAAGAGAAGTCTATAGACAAGAAAGCACATCACTAGCTAGTACCTCATCATTGGAAATTGATGATTGCATGGGGAAGAAGAAGCAACTTGTAAGCCATTTTAAATTCATGTCAAAGGGGGAGAGAATTATTGGAGAAGCTCTGTAGAAGTTGTGATGGCCCGTGCAGAGGAGAGAAATCCATTGGTGGCTCATGTAAGAGAAGTGTGGAGGAAACATGAGGATTGGCCATCAAAGTGTTGATGTGATGAGGTGTTTCCATTGATTCCAAAGGGGTAGATTGTTGGACAATTGGAATTGTCTATTTCGCTAGTGGTAGTAAGTGTGTTGGCATTGATACGAACAACCATGTTGGGATATCAAGTTGGCAGTTGCATTGCATGACATTTAGTAAGTGTGTTGGCATTGATGTCAATCAGATCAACATGGATGTATGTGTGGCAAGAAAACATTTATGTCCACTAGGCTAGTTGTGATGGAAATACATGCTAGAATTGATGTGCTTGATGTGTCAAGCTCAAGGGGAGTCCTATAGTTGTTTCAGTTTTTGGTATCACCATAGTAGCAGGCTTATTGGAGAAGCCATAAAATGATGACTATGGTGGTTGGGAGTCCTATGGTTGCTGCAGTCTCTGGTAGAGAATCACCGCAGTAGTAGGCCTATTGGAGAAGACAAAATGATGACTATGGTGGTTGGGAGTCTAGTATTCTAGGAACAACAAGAAGAGTCAAGGTGAAAAGAATGGCAAAGAGTTTGCAACCATTTTTTAGGTAGAAAATTCAGTCAAAGCCTACATCGGACCTTATCCAATGGAAAGTGCTTTGAGTAAGTTAGGGTCTAGAAGTCCTTAGAAGCGAGCCAAATTTCAGAACTAAAGGAGTAGGACAATTTTCAGAACTTTGGAATATCAAAGGTAGGAAGTCCTTAGAACCTTGGAATATTTGAGGTTGTAATATTGGAAATCTAAATATCAGAGGGCCATGGTCCCATGAACCGATTCTCGAAATTTTGGGTATTGGAAGGGTTGAGCAAGCCAAACATCGAAACCCTAAAATTTCAGAAGGTTTGTCATATCAGAACATCGTAGTAGATGAAATCAGAAGCACACTGAATTATCAAAATTTTTGAGGTTGGGATCTCCTAACTTCTTAATAATATGATTCCTTAAAAAATTCTAAGGTTGCGAGGAGCTGAGATTAACAAAGAAATTCATTGAAAAACCAAGGTTTTAGGGGCATTTTCTCTCTCCTCCAATGGGACGTATGGCAGCATTTGATTAGACCTAAGAAGTTGATGGTGGCAGATGATGTCAGCAGGATGTAGCAGTCAAAATTAGCACTATTGGGTGACCTAATGGGGGAGATTCATGTGACACATGTCACCACTAAGGAGGATCCATGTGGAGATGATGACAACAACAAGAAATCATCTCGGAGGTTGGAATATCAGAGGAAGGAGATTTTGTAACTTCATTCTAATTGAAATTAAAAAAAAAATATGATACAGGGGGCTTCTAATGTAGATTTGCATTTGGTCATGGATACCCAAAGAACCAAGGGTGCAGAACAAGGCTAACACCTACATGCTATGGAGCATATCGGAGGATGAGGATTCCGTAATAGTGTTGTAATTTTCTTTCAAAAATATTACGATACTAGGGAGATCCAATGTGTTTACACTTAGCTCAAAGTCCCATCATATAGCTTCCCAAATCCTCCCCTTCCAATCTCTTTGTTGGAGATATTAGTGGTTATCTCCAAGGCCTAGAAACTGGATATTATTGGAAGACCAATCAAACTCTTTAGATAATTTCCATCAAAGTCATCTAGGATAGGTTTCATTGTGTAGTAGGAGAAATTCTAACTTCAATACCAATGAGAGAACTTTATTTTCATTGTTTTTCTCCATAAAATGAATCTCTACGATACACTGGTTACGATAAAGAAAATATCTGGAAATTTAAGTAAATAAAATCTAACTTACTCTAGACTTATTAAAATTTTTTGACATAAAAGTTAAAAATTAATTTCTCACATAGCCAATTCTATAAGTTTAGATATATGGTTATGCATAAAAAATGAATTTTACTATCCATAAATGGATATTCACAAGATAATTGGTAAAATAGTTACAATATGTGAAGAAAATGAACTTATATGTGGACAATCGAGGATTCTTGCAAAAGTAGGCAAGATTCACACAGATAACATGGAATATTTATCAATTGAACTCTAATCTAGGTTGATAGATCCATTATCTCCATGTAAATGTACTCCTACCTAACACATAATTAACCATTGGCCCCAAATTGTTTAAACTTTGTAAAATGAGCATGATAGCAAGGACGACCAAATGGTTTGAGGTGGGTGACAATGAAATGAATCTTGCTAACAAAATAATTTTGTAGGGAAAGGTAGGGGAAAGTTTTCTGAAGACCTCCATTCTAGAGAGCCTATAATCCTCCTTCCCATTGTAAACATCAAAGACTAGAAACATAAGAAACAAGAAATCATCCTTCATTCATTCTTGCAGGGTTAATTAGGGTGGAAAATGATGATGGGCTAGAGAAATTCACAGTTGGTCTTTGAGATAAAGCTTCAATGATGGGCTTCCCCTCTACAATAAAATGGCATATTTCAAGCACTAGATAACGATAACGATGCCACCATTCCTTGTGTACCAAGATTTGAATATGACTTATTATCATGTCACTATGTTTAGAGGCCCTTTCTAGTACAGTCCACTACTAAAGAGAGTTGTAATGTTATTTGGCATGAATATTTTAATTTGTCAAATTGCATCAAAATAAAAATAAAAATAAAATAAACTTCTCTCTATCTATTCTTTTAATGTCACTTAGAATGAACATTTTGACTTGTCAAATTACATAAAAAGAAAAATAAAATTAATTAATTAAAGTGAAAATATTTTTACTGTGTTAAGAAAGAAGGTAAAAAATAAAAACAACCTCACGGTAGAACACATGGTATTCATGTGGAATATAAGTTCTTTAAAGAGGGAGATTAAATCATCCTAGATCTATCTTAACTCCAAATCTACTAAGTAGCAAAATCTCCTAAAAGACAAACCTCTTTAAAAAAAAAAGAATTGATCGGTCATCCAAAATTAAAATAAATCTAAACTAATTCAAATAATAATAATAATAAAACTTAAATAATAATAAAATACAAATACAAAAAGTACCCTTACAATGATTACATTTCATATCGCATGTCATTCATGGTGGCTATTACTTCATGACTTAAAAATACTAAACATATCGATTTTTGCATTCCCCTAATAATAACTAGGGTAATAGTCTATTACAATCAAAATAATAATAATAATAACTACTAAAATGAGTGGAGTGACTAAACACAGTTACAGTGATGGTGGTGCAGGATGTCGCAGTCACTAATCCAAAATTAAAATAAATCTAAACTAATTTAAATAATAATAAAACTTGCATAATAATAATAATAAAAAAAATAAATTGAGTTAGTTATAATAGATGGCATGGAATAGCTCTGCATCTAAAACCTAATGGCGACCAGGAGGTAAAGCGGTGGGGAGAAACCAAGATAGTTAAAGGTGTACAAAAAAGAGAGTAACAACAAAAGACAAGCAGGGAAACCAAGAGCAACAGTCATGACGAAAGCGGTCATGAAGGGAGAGATCCCCTCCTACTGAGATGCTGTAGTAGGAGGACAAAATAGTCAGCCAACAGCAGAGAAGAAAAATGAAGGACCTGTCTTAGGAGTGACTTGGAAGGCGAGCATAAGCGGAAAATGTCTGCCATGTGCAGAGGAGAAACCATGGTTCGTAATCCTGCCAAATAAGCTGGAAAAATTACATAAGCTATATGAAGGATCGTGCCATGATCTACAAGTTTGTTGGAGTTTGGCCGTCTGAAAAAGACCTCACCAGATGGATTCAGCAAAAGTGGCAGCCCATAGGACACATCGAGCTGACGCTAGGAGCAAAAGGCTTCTTTACGGTAATCTTCTATAACCTGCAAGACAAAGAAAGAGTATTTGAAAATGACCCTTATTTTTACTATAATGCAGATCTATTCATGAGATATTGGGAAGAATGGTATAACCCTGATAAGGAAAAAAATTTAGCAACACCAGTATGGGTTAGATTATTTGGTTTACCAATGGACTTCTGGGACCCAGAAATTTTGCAAGGGAAAGGAAACATGATAGGGAGTTTTGTGAAAATAGCAGAAACTACAAAAAAAGGTAGGTACACTTCGTATGCTAGGATATGTGTATACATGAATATTACTAACCCGATCCTAGATACAATGAAGTTAGAGTACCAGGAGGAAGTTTTGCAGTGAACCTTGGACTATGAACATATACCTTTTAGATGCCGTAGATGTCATGAATATGGACACCTAATCAAAGAGTGCCCCATTACAGAGGAAGAAGATGAGAGGAAAGGAAAGCAACTGCAGAAAAAACAAATAGATTCGGAAGGATTTCAGGGGGTAAAGAGTAGAAAGAGATCCACCAAAGAAAGCTCAGAGGAAGGAAAGAAGGTATTGCAAACAAACCCAGGAAAATCAAATAGCTTCGAAATCCTCCAAAAAGAAGGAGAAGATGAGGATCAAACCATGGAATACGAGGAAGATAAAGGGAAAGATAGTAGCTCCAGTAGCGAAAGGACCCATACGAAGAGGAAAACATAGAGTGACACTCCAGAAAGAGGCAAAGAAGAAGAAGAACAGATAGAATACATGGAGAGAGAAATGGAGATAAATAGGGGGGAAGACTTAAGTATAGAAAAAGAAGCCCTTAGAAAGCTATTAAATGAATGGAGAAACTTGGTTGAGTGATTCATTCCCAAGGACCAGAAAAGACTCTATGTGGAAACATTCCAACAAGATCAAGCTAAACAGGAAAAAGGCAAAACATCGACTGAACAACATCTGGAGAATTAGAAAGACAGTTGACCAGACCAGCAAGGACAAGTAAAAGAAGGAAAAAGGAAACGAGGATGGAAAAATAGTAAAGATTTCATACAATTAATGGGGGAAATGTTAGTGAACATAAGGAGAGTAGTTCCGCTTTCAGCGGTGTTTCAAAACCTCAAACAAACCCCTCAACGATATTGACATCTTGGAATATAATAGGTCTTAATAGTAAAGGGAAGCAAAGACATCTAGTAGAATGACTGAGAAAAGACAAACCACATATTATGCTTCTTTAGGAAACTAAAATCTCAAGACAAAAGATGGAAGAAATTTTAAATAAAATTAAACCTAGATATGAGCAAGTAACCATAGATGCTAAAGGAAGTGCGTGAGGGATAGTAGTCATCTAGAATCCAGCAAAAGACATAACAGACTGGTGGATAGGAATGCCTATAATCCTTACAAGAAAGTTTAGACTCATAGGGAAAAGTGAATGGTTTTTAGTTTCAGCAGTCTACAGGCCCCACACCCCAGTAGATAGCGACTTATTTCTCACTCATATGAAAAAGCTTCGGAATATGCATCAGGAACAGAGATGGATTATGGCAGGAGATTTCAATATGACAGCATCCAAAGAAGAGAAGAAATGAGGAGTACAGAGGGAAGACATGGAGATGGAGAGATTCCAAGATGTGCAAATGGAATTAAGGTTGGTGGACATTCCAAATATCGTGACCCAAGGTATATCCTTGCCCAAGCTACTAGACTACTTTACTTTCGACCCAATTGATTATATCATAATCATTAATGGGTACACAAAAAAATAATGGGAATATAACACCCCTATCCCTATATAGGGATAGGGGTATTATATCCCATTAACAGAAGAGGTGCGAACAAACAAATAGCGTCAAGACTAGATAGATTTCTAGCCTATGAACAATTAATAGGAAAGGACATCTGCTATGAAGCTTCCATTCTCCCATTGATAGGGTCAAACCATTGGCCTATTAAATTGGAGATTTCTATGAATCGTCAAAACAAAATAAGGCATTTTCGGTTCGAGGCCTTTTGGCTAAGAGATCCAAAATTCATAGACAAGATGAAAACTTGGTGGCAGGAGAGTAAAACTGGCATGGAAGGTAGAAACAAAATGCATACATTTCAAATAATACTAAAAGACCTAAAAGGAAAAATTAAAAAATGGAGCAGAGAGAAATTTTGTAACATCCAAAAAGAGAAAAAAACTACAGATAAGAATGGAGGGAATCCAACAAAAAATCATAGACGGAGGAAGAAGTGAGGTGCTGGCAGAGGAGAAAGGGAGGGTGATTAACCAAATAGAGGAAAGAAGAAAGTAGGAAGAAATTCTGTGGAAACAAAAATCACGAGTCCAATGGTTGAAAGAAGGGGAGAAAAATTCAAAATTTTTCCACAAAGCAATGTTGAATCATAGACAGCACAATAGAATCTTTTCACTCAAGGATAGTCAAGGGAACATGGTACTTCAACAAGAATAAATGAAGAAGCTACTGGTAGATTACTTCAAAGAGATCTTAACAGAACCTAATATACACAGGGAGGATAAAATTACTAAGGCGTGCCAATATATTCGTAAAAAAGTGGCCAGATAACAAAATCTGGCTCTACTGAGGGTGATCACAAAATAAGATGTGGAGGAAGTGGTAAAAAAATGGTGATGAACAAGGCCCCGAGGCCTGATGGATTTACTATTGAAGTTTACCAAGCCTCCTGGAGTTTCATGAGCCAGGACCTCGTGGAACTTGTGGAAGAATCAAGATGCACAAAGTGCATGCATACGACCCTTAATGCCACATTCCTTGTTCTGATTTTGAAAACGGAGAATTCGGAAGAACCCCAGGGATTCTGAACAATATATCTATGTAATGTAGTATATAAAATACTAGCTACAATAATGGTAAAAAGACTTAAACCAATCTTACCTGACCTCATTGCTCAGGAGAAAATTGGTTTTTTTAAGTGAAGACAGATAACGGATGGTATAGTAGTTGCTCAAGAGGTAATACACTCATTGAAAAAATCTAAATGCTAATAAAACTAGATTTGGAAAAGGCTTATGATCATCTAAGTTGGGAGTGTCTGGGGGGCATCCTTCAGTCTCATGGCTTTTACAAGAGATGGGTGAAATGGATAATGTTAATGGTGAGCACCATGGTGATGTCAGTTATGCTAAATGGGACCCCTTCGGAAGCCTTTAACCCCACGAAAGGGCTTAGAAAGGGTGACCCCCTTTCCCCATTTTTATTCATTCTAGTAGTAGAAGCTCTAAGTAGGCTGGTGAAAGCGCATCTGGCCAATGAACAGTTAAAGCGACTGCAAATTTGGGGTAATGAAATCCATATAAAACACCAGAAATTTGTATATGATGTAATGATCTACATACAAGCCACTCTTAAGGAAGCCCAACAGATCCTGAAAATTCTATCCGAGTTCACAAAAGCCTCAGGGATAGAGATTAACAAGGAGAAATCAGATATATTCTTCTTTAACACTCAGATCACATTCCAAATATTCTTGACTAGAAGAATTGGATTCAAGGTAGGAAGCTTCCCAGCAAAGTATTTGGGCATAATGCTCAATGAGTATCAGTACAGAGTAGCGAACTGGGGACCTCTCATAGGAAAGATAAGGAAAAATATTAACAATTGGACATTTTTGTCCCTGAATACCCCTAGCCGGATAATCCTACTAAAAGTAGTATTGCAGTCCATCCTAATATACTAGATGTCTAGTCAAGCTATCCTTACATCTATTTGTCAAAAGTTAGGAGATATGTTTAAGAAATTTTTATGGCAAGGAACAAGTAACACATGAAAATGGGCATTACTCTCCTGGGAATGGCTCAACAAACCTACCAAAAATGGAGGCTTAGGTTTGCGGGACCCTTATATACTCAACCAAGTGGTGGGAGCAAAACTGTGGTGGAGGTGGACATAGGGCAGACAAGACCTATAGAAGAAAATTTCGAACAAGAAATATAAGGCAACAGAGAAACTAGAAGACAGGATAAGAAGCCAAACAGAGGAAAAATGATCAGGAATATGGAACTTGGCCAGGAACAATAAATATTTGATAAGAGACTACAACTTTTGGGAGGTAAGAGAGGGGGACATAACCAAGTTCTGGGAGGAATCCTGGTAGCAGCGAGAAAAGCTTCTCCACAAAGAAGCCCTCCAAGAAATCCAAGAATTTACCTCCCGAAGAAAGGGGGAATTGGTCGAAAACTTCTGGAAATCAAGCATAGGGGAATATTAGCGAAATTGGAAGCAAAAGGATGACTAGGTATTAGCCACAGAGTTGGCAAGTTGGGGAGATTACCACAAAGAAATGGCATCCAGGAAAGTGGTGGTTAAAACAGGGTAAGATATACTCAGATGGGGAACCCGAATAAGAAGCACGTTCTCTATAACAGAAGGGTATTACTTAAAGGAAGGGAAAATAGACAACAAGAATCAAAAAAATGGAAAAACATTTGGAAAATCAAGAGTTGGCCTAAAGTAACATTCTTTCTATGGATTTTACACCATGGTCGAGCACTAACCTGGGATCAAGGTCCTTCACGATGCGCACTCTGCCATGAGCAAGAGGAGATGATGGAGCACCTAACCAACAGTTGCACTGTCACCAGCAACTTGTGGAGTAGTCACCAATAACTATTTGAAAATTCTCATAGAAACTACCATAATATAAAAAATACTTTGGAAAACTGGCCAAGAAAACCTTACCAGAACCAGTTCTTAAACCGCGCATGGATGCTTTCATTACGGTTCATGCTATGGAACAGCTAGAAGGAAAGAAACAATGTGATCTTTAAAGAAAAAAGAGAAATCCAGCCGAAATATGGAAACAAACAATCCAAAATATTAGAGAAACAATTTTAACAGAAAGGTGGAATGATGAAGACTAAAAGATTAACCAAACAGACGAGAGAATTTTGTAGAGGTTACATTTAAACCAAAGCATGATAGGCAGAACCCAAAGTAAAAACAAAAATAGAGAGGTTGAGGAGATAAACACTTACAGACATCCACCACAAGGCTTTGTCAAGCTAAAATTTGACGAGACAACAAAAGGAAACTCGAGAGAAGCAGGAATAGGGGGGCTATTAAGGAATGACAGAGGGAAAACTCTGAGAATTTTCGTGATGGATTGTGGAGAAGCAACGAACAATGAAGAGGAGTTACACGCACTGAAACGCGGACTCGAAATTGCAATTTGGGAAAAGCACCAGAACTTTCAAATTGAAAGTGATTTAAAACTGGTAATTGACATGGTAAAACAGCTGGAAAATAAGACACCGACGGAAAACATTAGCAAGAGCTGGAGAACAACATGGTTAACCAGTGAAATAGGGAAATTGATCAATGGAATAGACTATCTGATTCCCACACACGTAAGGCGAATAAGGAACATATCAGAAGACTGGTTAGAAAATTGGGGAAGTCGAAATAGGGGAAGCAGGATGGACATCGGAGGAATAGAGCTCCCTCACCTGAAGGAGAAGGTGCAGCTGTAGAACCTCCTAGATGTCGATAATGGTGGCATTAGCGATCCATAGAGGAATGTTCAGGAAAAGGCAACAAGTGGCAGACATGAGGAAAGGACACAACAGGTGACGAAAGATAGGCTACACGTGAGAAAGGAATAGAGTAGGCCAGGTGACAGAGTTGGGCAGCTAACGGAGTAGGGCAGGGACAGATCGTATCCCGAGGAGCCAATAGAGGCACAATCAAGGTATGAGATGGAAGAAGGCAGGTGTGGAGCCGGGCAAAGGGTCAGAGAAGGGATGGCAAGTGGCAGTAGAAGGACAGAAAGTATATGGTAGGAGCAGCCGGGAGGACGTAGGAGTTATGAGGAGTAAGATGGACAAAATGGTCGAGGCACATCTCGAGGGAAGGACTCAAGAAAGAGTGCCGGGAAGGAAAAATGATAGGTGGAGGTTAGAAGGGACAAAAGGATAGGAATAAACCAAAGAGGGCCTGAGGTGGCACTAGGAATTTGCATATAGAAAAGCACGAAGCAGGTGGGAACAGAGAAAGGTGGTAGACAGGAGCAACGC